>PVLD010004337.1:0-126924 GCA_004027595.1 Dinomys branickii
ATGGAACATTTCTTCCATCATTGTTTTCAGCTCGTTTTTTGTCTGAGAAATCATTGCGGGTATGTGGGTTATTTCTGCTTTGAGCTCTTTCATGGCCTGTTGGAGTTGTTTTATTTCGGATGCAATCGTTTCATAACTTGAAGTTATGAGGCTTCCTGATTCCCCTGTATCTTCACATTCAAAACTTGTTCTGGGTGGGGTTGAGTTTTGAGACCGCGTTTTGTTCCTCTCTTTTCCCATTTTTGGGTATGAGATTCAAACTGTGGAGCTATAAATTCCACAGACAGTTCAGCAGGGAAAGGTCTGCTGCAGAGGCTGCTCCAATGGTTACTTCTCTTTGGGAGAATGTCCCTTAAGCTGTCTGCTGAGATTTCCGCTTCTACTCCCTACCCCAAGACCTGGCAGGGGCGAATAAACAGCTCGCCACCCCAGGATTCTTTCAGATAGGCCACTTAGGTGTTCCTCCCTGGGTGGAGCTCCTTCCCCCCTCACAAAACCCTTTGGGGCGCCTAAGTAGGTTTTCCCACCCGGGGGATCCCGCAGTCCTTCAAGCTGCTTTGATGTCTCTCGCTTGGCTGAGCTTCTTCCCGATTCAGGAAAAACCGGTTAGAGCACGCACTTAACTCACCCTGTGATCGTGCAGACAGGAGTGCCGTTCAGATCTTTTTCCCTGGATGGAGATTTTCCCCGACTCAGAAATCCCGCCGGCCTGTCGCTGTTGCTCCAGTTCGCGCAGCGCTGGCTGCGGGGATGGGGTTCTGAGTGGGATCCCGGAGCGCTGTCCGGTTTGGCGCAGTTTGTCCCAGTAGCGCGTTCTCTGTCGGGTTCAGGAGCTGAAGCCGTTCTTCCCTCCGCAGTCGCTCTCTCGGCTGGTCGTCTTCTTCCCGGAATTCCTCATTTCTGTCTTCATATTGCTATATTTCATTGTTTGGGTGGTAATCCTCTGGGAGGTTCTCTCTCTGCTCCCTACCCGGTCGCCATCTTCCTGGAAGTCGAATTCTTTGCTTTTCAAAATTATTTAACCTCATATGCAAGGATAGTTGAATAACATAATGTAGTTTTGCATGTTTTTGAACTTAATGTAATATGACTCATTTTAAGAATTCTTGGGGTGTTTTGCTCAGTGCTATGTTTGAAAGATGAATTCATATTTTGTCTAATTTATATTTATTCTAGTGTAGCATTCCATTGTATGAATGGAATGGGTGAATCACTATGATTTACTTGTGTGTCACACCCCTGGTGATTCTCTCCAGCTTGGTGCTGTGGTGAACAACGGTGTTTAGCATTCTGAAGCAGGGATCTTGGTAAATATGTGTATACGTTTCTCTAGATATGTATGGAGAAGTGAAAGTACTGGTCATATTGTGTGTGGGTCTTCATGGTTACTAAGTGATATCAAATTAGTTTGTCCAAAGGAACTGAGGAACACAGTTACAAGGGGCAGCTTTGAATGATTTCTCCTCAAAGCTGGAGATTGTAGTTTGTTTTGAAGGCAAAGAATCTGATGCAGAGCAGATGTAGTGTTTAGTGTTTCACTTACCCAGTGACAGCATACATGATCTCTGTGGCAGATTCAGGGGATATGTCAGTGAAGTCCCTCCCGATGATGCCAAGGATCTGAGGGTTATTCCAGATTCTTACCATAGCAGGGAGGAAGAAGGGTATAAATAGATACAGGGGCTCTTGTGGAAGAGAGAGCTTGGGGTAGGGGTGGGGTCAAATTCTGCTTCTGCTACTCAATTTGTGCATCAACTTTCAGCCCAGTTCACTTATAGTATCTGAAGAATTTGTTGAACCTGGACACATAGAGGCATCATAGAGAATGATGGGGTATTGAGTTCAAAGTGCTCTAACAGAGTAATCTTTACATGGCAAGTTCTCTAATGTTTGCTTCCCTTCTCTTTGCAAAGGAAAGTAGCAATGCTTATCTTTTCTTACTTCAATATATAGGTCAGACTTTAAGATGCTATTATATGTAGGGTCACCTCTTTTTGTTTTTTTTTTTTTTTTGAGACAGGCTCTCACTATGTAGCCAGACTGACTTCAAACTTACAGCTTTCTTCCCCACTCAGCCTCCCAAGTGCTGGAATTACAGGAGCGCACTACCATGCCCGGCTGAGGGTCATGTCTAATTTGCCAACAATCTTGAGCTCCCATAGTCTTCTCTGGAAAAAATACTGTATAATTTTGTGATGTGAATATTAAAGTGATACTTTTGCTAGGTTAGTCAATTTCTAGTAGGCTGAAGGACTTTCCTAAGGGAGAAAATGAATAAGTATTGTAGAATCAATTATAGCATTTACACTGTTCCTTTTGTGTGGGAATTTGTGACAAATGGACCTACATCTTCTTTCATAATACAAAGCAACTCGTTTCACTAGACTGTAGTGTGTGTATATGAGTGTGCATGCATTTATAACACACTTCTTCTGTGCTTACTTATCCCAGGAGTGTAGGTGTGTTTTGAAACAACACGAAGAGCTAAAGGATGAAAATTGCTCACATCTAGCAAACTTTGGGGAATTTTATAGAAATGGGTAATTTTTAATTTGGGGAAAATTTTTATTTGTGTATTAAAACACTTATTGATGGTTTATAAAGCAGCAAGCTAATTCTGCATGTATTTTTAAAGCCACAGACAATGCTTCAGGGGGAAAATGTACTTCTGCAAAGTACTTTGACCTCTGTCCTATCTTCTCTGGCAGTACATATTCTCTTTCATTAGAAATACCAGGAAAAATTTGGAAATTATTTTTCATAGAGACTTCACGTGCTCCTAGACCACCTGTCTTTCTCCTTCTCTAGTTATATTTTCTTGAACCCTAGCGCAATCTTTTCCCAGTGCAGACAAACCTCACGCTGGAATGGGAGGAGGAAAGAGTTGCATGTGTGTGGGGCTTCTGGCCTCCCAGCATGTTTCCGAAAATATGACCCTGAATTCTACATCAATCTACAGAAACAGAAGTAATTATAAAGTGCTCAAACAAAAGCTACACATTTAGAAACAGCAAAGTCACAGGGAGCCAGTAGAATATGATTCATACACAGTTGACCCTCTGCCTGTCAGGGCTCAGGATTCATAGAGTCAACCAAACTTGGATTAAAATTTTCAGAAAATGAAACTGTACCTGCCCTGAACATGTAGAGACTTTTTCTTGTTATTATCTCACAAAAAAGGCAGATAACTACCATTTGTATAGCATTTACATCTTATTAGGCATTATAAGTAACCTACAGATGATTTGAGACATAGGGAAGGATGTGTGTACATTGTAAGTCCATAGCATGACAGTGTGCATAAAGAGACTGAATATCCAGGGAATTTGAAATCTGGAGGTGGTCCTGGAACAACTTCCTGGAGGAAACAGCAGGATGAGTATTTGATCATCACTATGATTTTTTCCTCTCTGCCCATTCGTATTTCAATATCAAGCCTTCTGTATGCATCCTAAGAGTTTAAGATTTATGAGGCCATTGCACAAGGTTAGGCTGTTTTTTATTCGTTTATGAGATGTCACAGCAAAAGAAGGGACACAGGAGATGCTCAGGACAAGTTAAGTTTCTTATACTCACAGGTTTTAGTGATGAGGCATGGTGTACCATGTGGGGCCTCAAGACACTAACATTTCACAGTTGTAAGTTCGGGTCTGGTCTGGTTTTGTAATCCCTGTTGTTCTTCCACTTCTCAAATTCTAGGATTCCACTTCGAGTTTCTTTTGGATTAAGTGCTTAGCATTACATGGAGAAATTGGGTTTAGCATAAAGTTGACTAGTCATAAAGATTCGGGTAATTAAGAAATCTCCATTATCTCAACAAGACCTTTTTAGCTAGCTATATTTCACTTTAATTATGGTAATAATAACAAGGTCAATGAACTCACTACCTTTTCATTAATAACCTTTGAATGTTTTACTCAGAAGGACCATGATTCTAAGAGGATGATATGTCATGAGCCGTCTATACAGTGAGCTCTTTCATTTGATTAAATCACATATTTTTTTTGAGTTAAAGATAAAAACTAAGTGTGAAAACACTGGCTATTAATTCAATCTATGCTGTTCCTTTATGCAAGTAATCATTAACTTTCTCATAAGGACTCAGAGTTCATGTTTTGGCACGTTTCCTATTAGCCCTTGCTGGAGGTTAGGTATCAGTGGTCTTTCACTTTTCTATATACTTAGAAGTATGTAAGGTGTTTTGAAAAACTAGACACAAAAAATTCACTCCTGGTAGTATAAGCCCTATGAATGCTTGACAAATATGCATGGAGCTGTATAGCCACCACTACAGTCATAATATAGAATAGTTCTTTTACCCCCAAGTTTCCTGTTGTTTCTCTCTGTGTTCAGACATATTCACCCAATCCAACCTTGTATGTTTTCTGTGCATATAGTTTTGCTGTTTAGAAAATGATATAATACAATTATACACTATGTAGTGTTTTAAATTTGACTTCTTTTGTTTAACAAACTGTATCTTGAAAGTCATCCATATTGTTGTGCGAATATTACAGTTCATTCCTTTTTCTTTCTGAGTATTAATCAACTGCATGACTTTATACAGTTTGTTTATCCACTCTCAAGCTGAAAGACATTTAAATTATTCCCAATTTTTGATGACTATCAACAAAGCTGCTCCAAATAGTTGCCTAAACGTTTCTGTGTGAGTGTGTTTTGTATTTCTTGAATAAATACCTGAGAGTGAGTTTACTCAATAGCATAGTGCATATACATTTAGTTACAATAAATTACCCAGTTAATTTCCAAAGCTACCATGCCGCTTTGTATTTCTGTCAGTACTGTGTGAGACTCTGGGTTATTCTACAACCTTACCAACACTTTGTTTTGTTAGACTTTATGTTTTAGCCATTCTCATAGATGTATAATGACATCTTACTATGTATTTCATGATACTGGGTTGTTTTGTATGCTTGTTTTTTATTCATATATATTGTTTTAGCTACTTTTCTCAATGTGGAGACAAAATACCCCATGCTGGAAGTGAAGGAAGGAAAGGTTTATTTGGCTCACAGTTTGTAGAAGTTTCAGTCCATAATTGGCTGGCTCCTAGATAGGGTGGCATGGCTGAGGGGAGCAGTCATGGCAGGCAGAAAGTATCAAAACAACAAGCAGAGCAGATAAGACTCTTTTTCTCTCATATATTGTGTCTAGACTGCTGGGATTAGGGTGGTGCCAAACCAGTGAGTTGGCCCAGCAATCACGCACCTTTAATCTCAGCACCCTTAATCCCAGCATTGTACTATGAATCAATTACACACTCTAGATTCAGTCCTCATGAAAAGAAGCCCTCTCATCACATGAGGCTTTGGGGGAACATCTAGACACAAACCATTACATATCTTCTCTGTTCACTAGAGTTTATACTCAATTTTCAATGGAGTTGTTTTCCTTTTGTTGAATTTGAAGAACTTTTGTGTAGATTTTGCTGATAAATTCCTTGTCAAATATGTGACTAGGATATTTTCTGATAATCTGTGACTTATGTCTTCATTCTCCATAGGCTAGAGTTTTTATATTTTGATAAAGTTTCAAGTCCAATGTTTCAAAATTGTCTTTTACAGATCACACTTTTAGTGTCATCCTCAACAATTCTTAGTGTAATCTAAGGTCCCAATGATCTCCTGTTTTTTCATCTAACATTTTAATAGTTTTACATTTTATATTCAGATTTGTTTAGAGTAATTTTTGAAATAAAGGTAAATATAGGTTGTAATTTAAAATTTTTTGCACATATAGCTGATTTTTCTAACACGATTGCCTAAAAAGTATCCTTTCACCATCAAATTGGTTTCATATTTTTTATCTTTGGTACTGGGAATCAGACTCAGGGCTTTGTGCTTGCCAGGCAGGCACTGTGCCACAGAGCTACATCCCCGGACCCTGGTTTCATGATTTTGTCAAAATTCAGTTGTTTGTATCTAAATGGGTCTCCTCATGAACTCCCTATCATGTTCAATGGAATGTGAGTATTGTTTCACTAGTAACCACACCGTCTTAATTATGTAGCTTTATAGTAAGTCTTGAAATTAAGTAATGTGAATCAACTTTCTTTTCCTTTTTCAGAATTAATTTGATTATGGTAGTATTTTGCCATCCTATATAAACTTTAGCATCTGCTTTCTAATACCTAGAAAAGAGCTAGGAAGATCTGATTGGAGTGGCATTGATTTCATGGGGCAGATTGCGGAGAACTGACATTTTAAAGATAATGGCTCATACTTTATGAATCTTCAACTGTTTTTAATCAATGTTTTCTGTTTTTTATCATAGCAGATCTGCAGACATGTTGTTACATTTATACTGTGTGCTTAATTTTTGATGTCTTTATAAATGGTAAATTGATTTCCAATTTTCACTGCTAATATATAGCAATGCTATTGATTTTTGAATTGATTATAAATCTTCCACCTTACCAAACTCATTTAGTATTTCTGTAGCTTCTTTGTAGATTCTTTGGATTTTCTATATATGCACAGTTATATTATCTGCAAACAAAAGAAGCTTTCTTTCTTCTTTGTAATCTACATGCATTTTTTCCCCCATGTCTCACAGTGCTGTTTGGATCTTTCAGCACAGCATCAAAGAGGAGTGACAGATGCAAACATATATTATTGTTTCATTCCAGCATTTAAGGAGAAACATCAGGCTTTCACCACTAAGTATGATACTATCTTCAGTGGTTTTTTGTAGATGGCTCTCATCAGGTTAAGGAAATTCCTTTACATTCACCATGGCTGAGAGGTTTCTTTTTCACCATTAATGAATATAAATTTTCTCAACTGGTTCAAATTTTTTTTATTACTTTTAGTTTGTAACACATGACATTCGCATTCCTTGTGGGGAGTTGGCGACTGTACACAATGCATATTCCCCTTTTCATCCCTCCCTCTCCCCTCCCTTGACCGTTTTCCCACTGAGAAACCTTCCTGTTAGCTCTTATTTTGCTCTTTAATTATAATTTGGGTCTCTCATATAAGGAAACTAGTCTATATTTAAGCTGTGTGTCTGATTTACTGGATAATGGTCCACAGATAAGATAGGGGTCAGGCCTTCTTCCTTTGGCCCAGACAACTTTGTTGAGCTTGCTATCAGTGTGCACATCCAGAGTCCAGTGTCTTTCAGGGAACATTTCCCAATCTCTTTAAGTTCCTGAGGGGCCCAAGGTCCACTACCTGGATGCGCTTGTGAATACTGATATTGTATTCTCGGGTCACCACCTCCTGGAGGGCTGAAAAGCCCTTCTCCTCCCCACCCTACTTTGCTGGCGCTGTTCTGCCTGGCACAGATTGGAAAGGTGGAAATTATACTTCTTTATGGGATGTTTTTGTACAGTTGACCAGTGAAACAGTGTGGCACTTCACTTTCTTTTTTTGTTACACAAATTTAATTCTTTAGTGGCTATGCAATTATTCTGGTTCTCTATTTTTTCTTGACTGACTTTTGGTAGTTAGTGTTTTTCAAGGAATTTAGGCTATTTATGTGTTTTCATTTATGAGATCAATACTTTTTGTAATAAATCCTTGTTATTACTTTAATGTCTATGCTTTTTGTGGTTATGTACTCCTTTCATTCCCAGTATTGAGAAATTGTATCCATATTCTTTTTTTCCTTATTGGCTACTCTTTCATGATTGTTACAGATTTCATTAATCTTTTCAAAAAGTCACTTTTTGATTTTTTAAAAAGAGAATAATTTAAAATAAGAACAATAGCAAAATACCAACAACATAGACAAAAGCAAAACAAGCAAAAACAATAAAGATGATACAGGGTTTCAGAACAAAATGATAGGAATTATCGGTGGCTGTTATATTACATATTGTTAACTTCAGCGAAGTTGCTCAGATGACCAGGGGTAAGAATGCAAGATGGATCAAACCATTAAAGAGAATAAAAAATAAAAACAAAAAAAAACCCCATTAGAAATGCTGCAGAGTTTCAGTAGACAAGATGGTAGACCAATATGTTGCATGTTGTTGTATTCAAATTAGTTGTTCAGATGAGCAGATACAAGCATGCAAAATTGATCAAAAAGAAAAAAATTAGGCATTAACTTTTCCTTTCAGTAGACCATTAGAAAGCCACTTTTTGTTTCATTGTTTTCTGTATTGTTTTTATTTTAATTTCATTTTTTCCTATTCTAAGAGACGTTAAGAACTTACCAGACAGAAAAAATGGATTATTTTTACCAAACACAAAACATTGCCACTGCTTTGCCTTCATTTCTGAAGTTCCAAGTTTCAGTAAATCTTTCAGTCTGGAGAATTATCTTGCATTTGTGTTAGAATATGATTGTTAGCTCGTGATCTGAAATTTTATAAGATTTCCTTCATCTGAAAATTAATTTTGTCTTGATTTTGAAGGGTCTGTTCATTGGATATAGAATTCTAGGCTCACAGTTCTCTTTCAACACAGGAAAGATGTTCTATTGTCTTCTGGATTTGAAAATTTTGGATGAGAAATTCACCTTCATTTGGGTGCTTTCTCTCTCTCTCTCTCTCTTTTTTTTTTATTGCAAGATGTCATTTTTGGATGCATTCAAGACTTTGTTTGTTTAAAAAGTGAAATGCCTAGGAGTTGGGGGCTCTAGTTCAGTGGAAATGCTGCTTTGGAGTATGCTCAGGGCCCTGGGTTTGATCCCCAGCTCTAGAGAAAGGAAAAGATGCCTAAGGCCCAAAATTTAGGATTCTCTTTAAACAATCTGAGAGCCAGTGTCTTCTGACAGAGTGTCTCTATGTAGCGAAACTTTAATTAAGTTTCTGAACTTTTTTCTAGACTTATGTGTGCACTTGCTTGTAAAATCCAGCTTTAGTAAAGAATCCAGCTAGGTCAGGTTAGCCAAGACCCTCATCCTCACTCAGGTCCTGATCACCCTCCTTATCTAATCAGACTTTTCTCCCTCCGCCATCCCCTGGGGCAATGTCTGATCACTCTGGCCAATTTTTAATAAAAATGCTGTTAAGTGGGCTCAGCTAGAATATCCTTAACCTTGATGTTTCCCCCTCACCGACACCCACCATCCTCTTTGGTTATAAATTTCCACTTGAGTTGAATCCAGTCTTTGTCTCTTATTGCAAAATACTCCCACTGTGGTGTTCCCTGTACCTTTCATGGTTGTCCCCAATACCAGCTTTTACTGTGCGCATTAGGACATATCATGAATCATTTTTTTCTTTAACACTTCTCACATTTTTCCCCTTGGCTGCCTGTATTGCCTCACTCCAATCCCAGCCTTGCTTGAAGAGCCCAGTTTTGGGGGCCTCCTGTTTTAGAACGATGGCTCCTTCTGTATTTTCTCATAGTTCTCTACAACCAGGGCTGCACTCAGTATGATACATAAGAAGAAAGAGAGAGAGAGAGAGAGAGAGAGAATCGAACAGGATTTCTCATTACACTCTTTGAACCACAAACACAGGCTTTTTCTCATTTTCTCTGGCTATAGGGTTGGTTTTCTCTCAAGTGCCTCCATAACTACTGTTGCTGCAAAGCCAGTGTAACTCTGACTTGGGCTGTCTTGAGGCAAGTCTGGGAGAGCAAAAAGGAGACACAGAGAAAAACAGAACAAATTCAGTATTTCTCACATGCCCGCTGCCTTCAGGAACCCCTTTTCTCAGTCCCCTAGCTAGAACAAGAATGTTTCTCTCAGGAATTTTTTCCTGCCAGAGGCACAGAAGTTCTATAATTCACTGACCTGGGTCAAAAGGAAAAAAATAAAACAAGAAGCTCAACACTGCCCTGGTTGTTAAGTTTTCTGATATTTTACCTTTCGAAACTGTCAGCGACTTGCTTTTTGTATTCTCTTCCAGGTTCTTCGTTGCAAGCAGTAGGAGAAAGGTTACAGTGTTCTTATTCCATCTTTGCAGGAACCAGTAGTTCTAAAGTAAATTTAAAAGTAAAAAAAAAAAAAAAAAAAAAAAAAAAAAGCCTAATTTCTGGTAGATTACGGAACTAGTGGCTATAGCTTTTGAGTCATTTATGTGGGTTCATGGGCTGCCATTTTGAATATATCTAATATTTGAAACTGAGCTTGCTCTGGAAAATCTAGGATGTATATTTAACAAATTTTCTGATGTTAAGCTGGATGCTCTGTCTCTGTTGCGCATTTTTATTGCATTATGACTTACTTCTCTCTTAGTTCTTAGTACATTGGATAGAAATAGCCCATTCCCCATCTTTCCTTTACACTGAATCCTTCAGTTCTCAAGAGAAGAGCTGTGTCTTACTCTTTTGCGAGATCTTAGTACAGCAGCAATACTTGGAAATTGATAGGCACTGACTAATTATTGCTTGAATAGTTGGCTGAACCAAGGTATAGAGGACTCATACATATCTTTTTCCAGACACAAGTAACGACATGCAGAAAGTATCTTACTGAGACATTGTGAAGTCAACACATCCTCTGAGAGTTAAATTCTGAATTAAGTCTGATAGTTTTGTGTGTGTCTTTTCTGATTCACAGGGACTTGTACATTCCTGGTCACTTTCTCACATTGAAGTTTCAATCCAACTATCATTTATGTCCTATGGCTCTTCTTTGTACTGCATAGCAAGTCAAACAGACAATTTACTGTTTTTCTTTATTTTCTAAATCTTTTATAAAAGGTATTTTTTGGGTGCATGTATGTATTTATGTGTATCTGGATGGGTATGTATGAGGCAGATTTTGAGAAGGTCCAGGACAATGGGTTACCATCTTGTAGAGAATAACCTTCAAACTGAGTATTAATTGCCTTTAAGAGTCCATCTACTACATTGCTACGCAACCTTCTTTCTCTTTCTCCAGATGCAGTTTCCCTCACATTGTAATAAAATAATTTATCTCTCACCTCTTCTATTCATGTTTGGATCTACTTTTGCACACCAAAATGTGCGTTTATAAGGTTTTCCAAAATAAAGAGCAACCTAACCCTTTTGTTCAGCCTAACCCTTTTGTCCAGAAAAAGTAGAAGAATCTTTTAGATTTCAGTTGTCTTCCTCTCTTTTCTTTAATAGATGTATTACAAATCACCCTACTTCCTCCACAGAACACAGAGGCAGTTAGAATAATCTTAAGGACTTAAACGACAATTTATTCATCCTGTTACACATACTGACAAGTATGTACACTTATTTGTCAAAACCTTTGGGCAGAGGAATCCCTCCCTAAGAAGAATGTCTCAACCTATTTGCAAAAGGGTCGGAGATTTGTAATTGGAAGGCCTGTGTTTAAATTCTGGATATGCAACTTCTTAGCTACCTTATTTTAAGAAAAACCTTTATTTCAAAGTAGGGCAGGGGGCTTTATGTATCTTCTGAAGATAAAGGTGCCTGTCTAATTTGGTTTGTTGATGGTCATTTCCCATACATTGGTTTAGCTATCTATTGACTCTTTGATCTTCCCTTTTATCATCTGTAAAATAATTATATTTTTAATAGGAATGGAATGCAATAAAAATGTTATAAAACCTTTTATGAAGCATCACTTCTACTGTACACAGCAGTCATTATTTTTACCGTGTTTCAATTTGAGTGGTGATTATATCATGAGAGGTTGCTCTTGACATTTTAATGCTGAAGCCGTAGGTGGCCATCATGGAAACAATAATTATATAATAGACTATCTGAAAGTCAAACTAGCTGAAAGGAGCTTCTGTGCACCAAGGATCCCCTGTACTGAGAGGATACCATCATCTCATGCTCCCCTTTCTCTTTCTACTGTACCCCAACACAGGGGTCTAAGGATTTCCACGTGTTGAGTAAAAGGATTAGAAGTGGGAAGGAGAAAACAGATAAAGAGAAGGAGGCTCTGTAAGTGACTGGCCTCCAGTTTTATATAGGAAACTTGACTTATAGTTCACAGTCTGTGGAGGTTTCAGTCCATACTTGGCTGGCCCCAAGGCAGAGTGGCACATGGGAGAGGGAAAACATTCATGGTGGTGGAACATAGCAAAGCAATCAGAGCAAAAGGGAGAAATGGCAGCAAGCAGCCTCTTCCTCTCCCTTGGATATGCAAACTATCAGCCCCAGGGCAGGGCAGCACTCACACCCATAACTCCAACATTGGACCATCAATCAAAAATGTAGAAGCCCACCCCATGACTGCATGAGGATTTGGAGGGACATGCAGACACAAACCATAACACTTAGGTTAACCAAGACTCATCTCCGCAGAAGTCAGCTCAATATAAGTAATGTGTAGAGTCCACTCATCTCTGTGTTCCATTATCCAGATGATCACCTTTCATGAAGAATCTCGTTTGTTTTCAAGTGAAGCTAAATTTGATCAAGTGATCCAATAAATTTCAAGATATCTCCAAGAACTTTTGAAGGACTGGAAAACTGTGAAATAGACTCTTATTGGGGAAGATAAAGCTATATACTATAAACCATAGAACTTTATATTAGCCATGTCAAATCTCCTGTGGAAATAGCCCTGGGCATTTTGATATTTCTTTGGTTGGTACATGGATTTAATTAATTCAAAAGGGGAAAAAATACCTCTGGGAAAATTACTTGGACTGACGAGCTACTAACAAGCATGCAAGTGTGGGCAAATGCTCTGACATTATCATTGAATCAATTCTACTGGAAGTTTAATGATCATCTTTCAAATCCAACCTCTGTAATAAATGTTTACACTAAGGTTTTTGGCTTTGGAAGGCCAGCTTGCATTATCTCCCATTCATTAAAACAATTTATGTAAAAAATTCAAAGGTGGTTCTACAACAAAATGAATGGAAGATTAGACAATGAAATACCAGTCACACTATGCCTTCATTCCAGTCCAGTAATTGATTTGTTTTCAGATGCTCTTCTAACTCACATGCATATATGAGTTGCAGTGGCTGTCTTAGCAATCAGACTGATTTATAATATGTGCTTTATTAAATATTCTCGTTAACACTTCCTGTGATGGTCTGCAGTGATTGTCATTATTTCCTTTAATGACTGCTTAACAATGTTTTGGCAGTAAGATATTATATTATTCCATTAACTGAATGTCGTAGTTTGTGTGAACATTAATATGTTTTCAAATATTTGCTGTTATAGCTATTAGTGCACCATCTTCATGGATATCAGTTTTGCTGCTGTTTTGTTTTATTATTTCTTTTTTTATTAGCATATGCTTGTGACGCATGAGTTACTGCTTTATTATTTCCTTAGGATGTATTTCCTTGAAGATTCAAAATTTAGTATACCACGTTATAGTCACCAGCATAAATGAGAGGAAATAATATTGTCATTTTTTAGTGGGAATAATTAAAAGCTTTGAATAGCTTATTAATTACATTATTATCTCAAGATTGATTTCATACTTTATTAATAGTGAAGATGAACATTCTGTATGTTTATTTACTAGAACTTTCTTTGTGTGCTATATTGCCCATTTTATCTATCTGTAGCTTAAGGTACTTTCTTATTTATCAACAATTTGCTGAAAATATTCACCTACTTTGGCTTTTCTTTTTAATGTAAATTCTATTTTTAATGCAAAAGACTTTAAATTTTAGGTGATTGTGTCTTCTACGTTCTTTGTAATTAGATTGCTTTAAATAGGGGAAATGATTATTTCTAATCTGATAAATTATGTCTTTTGTACTTTCTACATTAAAAATGTAGTTAAATTCTTTAATCTTTAAGTTTAGTTTGAAGAGTTGAGACTCACCTATATGATACAAATCAGCTAGTTTAATAAAATAATACACTCAGATTTTTCTGTGTGAAAGTGGAGAGAGACAATACTGAAAAATAATCATGAAAAAAATTCCAAAGGCAGAAAGTTATTACAACTATTTCTTCCTTTACATGATCATATTGAGAAACTGATGAACACTTGAAAAAATCATATTGCATAAAATATTGCTTACTTTTTGTCTTGGTTACTTTTCTATCATTGCTGTGACAAAATACGTGACACCCAAAATTAAGGCAGGAAAGGTTTATGTAGCTCACAGTCTGTGGAGGTTTCAGTACATACTCGGCTGGCCCCCAGGCAAAGTAGCACACGGCAGAGGGCTACAGTTTGTGGTGGTGGAAGACAGCAAAGCAATGAGAGCAAAGCGGGGAGTGGCAGAGAAGAGCGAACCTCTTTTCCTGCCTAATATTTTATGCAAACTATCTGCCCCAGGGAAGGTGTAGCACTCACATCCATAATTCCAACATTGGACCATGAATCAATCATAAACTCTAGAAGCCCATCCCATGACTGCATTAGGCTTTGGGGGGACATCCAGACACAAATCTTAACACTTTTCTACTTTTGGAATATTTTATATAATTTTAGAATTGTATGTTTCTTAGAAGTTTAGTGAAAATGCCTTGCAGTATTATCTGAGTCTGGATTTTTAATGTGATTTCTTAAAAGTACAATTAGGGAACTGTCCAACATCATTCTATGTCTGCTTTTGTAAGTTATTATTTTTTCTTAGTATGTTTTCATTTCATCTACATTTTCAAAATGTCATGTAGTTTTTATAGCACTGTCAGCATTTTAAAAATCTGTAATATAAGAGTAGTTACGCTTCTTTTTAAATCACATTTAGAGAGTCTCTGCCCTGTGTGCACCCGGTGCAGACAAGAGATCCTCACTGAGAAGGCCCAGGATCTGCTAACACCAGGGTTTGCATTTGGGCCTTCCCTGCGTGTGCCCTGGGCTGCCTGAGATCCTAGAGCAAGGGGGTCTATGAACTGCTAGTACCGCTGTTTGCAACTGGGCTTTACTTGTGCCCTGACCTTCTGGAGGTCACAGACACAGGCAGTCTGTGATCACCACCAGTGCAGCCCACATCTGGCTCCTTTGTGCACCCTGAGCTGACTGGAGACACAGAATCAGACGGTCTGTGACCCACTGACACCATGGTTTGCAGCTGAATGCCCAGAGAACCAGGTATTCTCCATTTACTTCCTGGGGGCAGAGGAGGCAACCCACAACCCTGCTGCTATTACAGTCTGAGTCTCCCCCCTCCATGCACCTGGTGCAGACAGGAGATCCTCACTCAGAAGGCCTGGGATCTGTTAACACCAGCGTTCATATTTGGGCCCTATGTGCATGTGCCCTGGGCTGCCTGAGGTACAAGAGCAGGAGGTCTGTGAACTGCTAACAACACCCTTTGAGTCCGGGCTTTACTTGTGCCCTGACCTTCTGGAGGTCACAGACACAGGTGGTCTATGATCACTGCCCTTGCAGCCCATGTTGGACTCCTGTGCATACCCTGAGCTGCCTGGAGACACAAAATTAGGTGGTCCAAAAACTGTTGACCCTGTAATTCATGTCTGGGTTCTGCCTACACCCCGAACTGCCTGGGGACACAAGACCACTGATCCATGATTGTGCCACCAGTGCAGCCCGCTTCTGGGTCATACGTGTATCCTGAGCTGCAAGGGGACACTGGATCAGGGTCAGACAGTCAGCCATCCGATGACATGACAGTTCATGTCTGAGACCTGGGGGAGCTAGGTACACTTCACCATCTGCTGGAAGACCCCAGACTAAGCAGCTCATCTCAGTGGACACTGAGGGGCAAGCCTGACCACCAGGAAAACTAGGGACATTAGCAACCTTTGCTGAGCTGCCAGACTAGCTATAACCAAAATAAAACCACACCCAGACATACAATAATCATGATCCCAGATCTCCAGCAAAAGAACAGAATATTAAAAGCATCTAAAGAAAAGAAACAGATCACCTATAAAGGAAAACCCATCAGATTCACAGCAGACTTCTCAACATGAACTATCCAATTGAGAAGAGCTTGGAGTAAAGTATTACAGGTCCTAAGACAAAACAGCTTCCAACCAAGACTGATGTATCCTGCCAAACTATTCTTCAAATTTAATGGAGAAATAAAATATTTCCACAACAAAGAGAAACTGAACTTCAAAAGTGCCAAACCATCTTTACAAAGAGTACTAAAAGATAATTTAGACAGAGAAAAAAGTAACTGCAATTTCAAGAACAGCAATAGAAAGGATCCTTCAGGCAGTGCAAATAATTAAACAGGTAGAACAAGTAGGGAAGGAACAGCAAGTAAATAACATGACAATGATAAGCCAACACTTATCAGATATAACCATAAATGTAAACGGCCTCAATTCACCAGTCAAAAGAAACAGACTGGCAAAGTGGAATAAGAAACAAAATCCAATGATATGCTGTATATGGGAAACACATTTTACTCAAAAGGAAATCCATAGACTGAAAGTCAAAGAATGGACACGAATTCTCCATACAACAGGAACCCAGAAAAAAATCATGTGTAGCTATTATGTTTGCAGACAATGTAAACTTCAAACCAAGAACAATCAAAAGAGATAAAGAAAGTCACTACATACTTGTTAGGAGAAAACTGCAAGAGGAAGAGATAACAATCATAAACATGTATGCACCAAATATCAGAGAACCAAACTATATAAGACAAATGTTAATAGACATGAAAACCGAAATAATTAATAACACTATAGTAATAGGAGACCTCAACACCCCTTTGGCAGCAATTGAACAAAATTAGCAAAGGAATAACATATCTGAACCAAATCTGTGAACAAATGGACTTAGTAGATGTATACAGAGTGCTCCACCCCACATCAGAATACACATTTTTTTCTCAGCTGCACATGTGACTTTCTCTAGAGTAGACCACATTCTAGCCCATAGAGCCTATCTACCTAAATGCAAAAGAATTGAAATTATCCCATCCATATTATCTGACTACAGTGCAATAAAATTGGCAAATCAGCAATAAAAGGCACTCCAAAAACTCCCACAAACACTTGGAGATTAAATAACAACCTCTTGAACAACCAATGGGTCACAGAAGAAATTAAAAAATACCTCCAAACAAACAAAAATATAGATACAACTTACCGAAATCTGTGGGATGCAATGAAAGCAGTCCTCAGAGGGAAATTTATAGCAGTGAACTCACGCGTAAGGAAAACAGAAAGAGAACAAATAAATAACCTGATGCTATACCTCAAACTTCTAGAAAAAGAATAACAAGTCAAGTCCAAAGCCCAAAGAAGGGAGGAGATTATAAAGATTAGGCCAGAAATTAATGCAATTGCAACAAAGAAAACCCTATGAAAAATAAATGAATCAAAAAGCTGGTTCTTTGAAATAATAAAGAAAATTGATAAACCTCTAGCCAACCTTATCAAAAAAAGAAAAGAAAAAACTCATATTCATGCAATAAGGAATAAAAAGGATGAAATCACTACAGAGCTTACAGAAATTCAAAATATCATTAATACCTACTTTGAAAATCTTTACTCCAATAGGATAGAAAACTCAGAAGAAATGGATAGATTCCTAGAAATGTATGAATTACCAAAGTTGAATCAAGAAGATATAAAAATCTTGAACAACCCAATATCAGTGAATGAGATTGAAACATGATTAAAAACTTACAGACAAACACAGACCCAGGCCCTGATGGATTCATAGCAGAATTTTACAAGAAATTCAGAGAAGATTTAATACCAACACTCCTCAAACTCTTCAATGAAATTGAAAAGGAAACAGTTCTCCCTAACTCAGTTCTGGAGGCAAATATTATACTGATACCAAAACCAGAGAAAGATCCAACCAAGAAAGAGAACTACAGACCAATCTCCCTAAAGAATATAGATGCAAAGATACTCAAGGAAATACTAGTAAATAGAATGCAGCAAATCATCAAGAAAATCATATACCATGACCAGGTTGGATTCATTCCAGGAATGCAGGTATGGTTCAATATTCACAAACCAATTAATGTAATACATCATATCAATAGCGTCAAAGACAAAAACCAAATGATCATCTCAATAGATGCAGAAAAAGCTTTTAATAAAGTCCAACATGCATTCATGTTAAAAACCCTAGAAAAAGTAGGAATAGATGGCCTTTACCTCAATCTGATCAAAGCCATCTATGACAAACCAACAGCCAACATCATACTAAATGGACAAGAACTGAAAGCTTTTACTTTAAAATCAGGAACAAGACAAGGATGTCCACTATCATTCTTATTCAACATAGTTCTGGAAGCATTAGCTAGAGCAATGAGACAAGAGAAAGAAATAAAAGGGTTAAGGATGGGAATGGAAGAACTGAAATTATCACTATTTGCAGATGACATGATACTTTACATGGAAGACCCCAAAAACTCCACAAGAAGACTCCTTGAATTAATTGACAAATTCAGCAGTGTAGCTGGATACAAAGTCAACACTCAAAAATCAATAGTATTCCTATATACAAACAACAAACAAAATGAGAGAGAAATTAAGGAAACCATACCTTTCATGATAGCATCCAAGAAATTGTAATATTTAGGAATCAATCTAACACAAGAAGTAAAAGATCTATTCAATGAAAACTACAGGACTCTGAAAAAAGAAAGTGAAGAGTACTTCCATAAATGGAAAAATATTCCTTGCTCATGGATAGGAAGAATCAACATTGTGAAAATGGCCATACTACCAAAAATTGTTGTACAGATTCAATGCAATTCCCATTAAACTACTGTTAGCATACCTTACAGATCTAGAGAAAACATTCCTTAAATTCATCTGGAACCAGAAGAGACCCAGAATAGCAAAAGCAATCCTGGGCAATAAGGACAAGTCAGGTGGAATTATAATCCCTGACCTGAATTTATACTGCAAGGCTACTATAATAAAATCAACCTGGTACTGGCTAAAAAACAGACAGAGGATCAGTGGTACAGACTGGAAGATGCAGCCACAACCACAAACACACTCAGCCATCTAATCTTTGACAAAGGGGCCAAGCAAACTCACTGGAAGAAAGATAGCATCTTTAATAAATGGTGCTGGAAAAATTGGCTTGCCACCTGCCAAAGACTGAAAATAGACCCAGGTATATCACCATGCACCAAACTCAAGTCAAAATGGATCGCAGATCTCAATATTAAAACAGAAACACTAAATCTATTGGAAGAGAACATAGGTAAAAATCTTTGAGATGCAGGGGTAGGCAGAGAGTTCATGAATAAAAACCAAATTGCCCACGAAATACTTCAAAGAATCAACAACTCAGATCTCATCCTACAGAAAAGCTTTTACACATCTAAAGAAATCACCAGCAGAGAAAAACAAGATCCACAGATTGGGAAAAAATTTTAGCTGACTGTCCCTTGGACAAAGGCCTTCTATCTAGAACAAATAAAGAATTAAAATACAAGAACCTCCCCAAATCCAAAGACCCAATCCAAAAATGGGCATCTGAGATGAACACACACTTCTCAGATAAAGAAATATAAATGGCAAGTGAATACATGAGAAAATGTTCAACATCATTAGTCATTCTAGAAATGCAAATTAAAACAACATTGAGATATCATCTCACCCCAGTAAGATTGGTATCATTAAAAAATCAACCAGTAACAAATGCTGGTGCGGCTGTGGAGAAATAGAAACTCTTTTCCACTGAGGATGGGAATGCAGATTGGTGAAACCACTATGGAAATCAGTTTGGAGTTTCCTCAGCAAACTAGATCTGGAGGTCGCATTCCACCCAGCCATTCTCCTTCTGGGTATTTTCCCAGAAGATATGAAAACATCACATCATGGCTATATACATGCTCCCATGTTTATAACAGGTCAATTTGTAATAGCTAAATTGTGGAAGCAACCCAAATGTCCATCCACTGAGGAATGGATAAAAAAATTGTGGTACTTTCGTATAATGGGAGTATTAGTCAGCTATAAAGAAAGATAAACTAGAGAATTTTATAGATAAATGGTCACAACTAGAGACCATACTCATAAGTGAAATAAATCAGACCTGCATGTGTAAGCAACATATTGTCTCACTGGTGTAAGAACCTGAAAGAGTGAATAAAAATGAGAAGGTAAGACAGACGTTCTGAAAAATGCTCAAAAGTAAAGAGTAACTAGGGTGAAGGGAAAGAAAGGGAAATTATGTATGTATGTATATACAGGATAGCCAACGTAATTGTACTACTGACTTCTATTGCTTTACTGAAAGGTACAGTTAATGATTAATTATTTGATCAATCTTGCATGTTTCTATTTGTTTTCCTGAGAAACCACTTTGAAGATATCAATACACAATACAACAACCACTGATAATTTCCTACCACTTTGTCTGTAACTCTGTATTGCTTGCATTGTTCTTACACTATTTTGTAAATGGACGTCTGCTTGTTAATAGTTTTTCCTTCTGTTTTAAAAAATAAATTAAAAAATTAAATTAAATTAAATTAAACAATGAGAAAACAAGAAATAAGATCATTAAAATTTAAATTAACAATTGGAAGATAAAAATGAAAGAAACCTCATGCAGGTATAGCCAGTGGAATTGGGAGAAAGGATACAAGAAAACATATTTAGCTGTTTTTTTTCTCTTTGTCTCCCATTTTCTGGGTCAATTTTCCAGAGAATTATAGCTTTATCATTTCAAAGAATTGAGTTTTTATTTGGTGATTTTCTCAATGTGACCTTCTTATTAGTTGATTTATTTTCAAGTGGATTATTTTTTTACTAAATTTATTACACTTTATTTATTAACTTCGGGGTTTTTCTAATTTAAGTTTACCTTTCCTTCTCAGTTATTTGAAGCACTGTTCCACTATATTTTATGTCATCATTATTTTCTTCTACATATGTTAACATTTTTCATTCTGATTTCCTTTTCAACTTCTCAGTTATTTAAAAGAGGTGTTTAAAATTCCCAAGTATACAATTATCTTTAATTTTTTTATTATGAAATTCTAACCTAATCGCAGTTTTGTAGGGACAAATAATCTGTATGGTACCAATCTTTTACATTTTTTGAGATGTGACTAATATTTTCAAATGCTTATGTTTGTAAATGTCCCTGCAGCACATCAAAGAATGTGCTTTAGTCTGCTCAGGCTGCTATAACAATTTATCACAGACTGAGTTGCTTAAATAATAGACATTTATTTTTTACTGGGGATTGGCAAACCCGAGATCAAGGTGCCACCCACTTGGCTCCTGATGGAAGCCCTCCAACTGTGGATAGAAGCCTTCTGGCTTTTCTTCTCATGGCCTTTCCTGCAGGGCAAGGTATTTAGTGTGGTCACATGCTAGGCCTGGGTACATTTTCCTAAAATGACAACTGGATTCTTATAAGAGCTGTAGTCTACAGAGACAGAGAAGGAAGCAGAGGATAGAGAGGAGGCTGGCTAAAGTTTTGATCAAAGGAGAGTATTTGTCAGGATTTTTATTAGGATGACACAACTTCAGAACTTATATATCTTCCAGATGAGAAGACTGTTTATCAGTTTTAGAAGCTACCACTTCTAAAGTCTCTGCCTTAAAGTATTTTTCGGGTAGTACTATGTCTATGCAAAAACATTTTAAAGTGTTTCATTGTTTTTTGTTCTTCTTATTTTTTCTGTGAACATTCAGTTTGTTAAGCCATGCAATCTGATATCTCTTTTTAATGGAAAATGCAGTTCCTTTAACCCATTGTAATTATTGATATATTAGTATTTCTTTATATCATCTGATTTTGTATTCATTATTTTCCACACTTTTCTGTGTTTTTTTTGTTTTTTTTTTTCTTGGTAGAATCCCTCCCAGCTTTAACATTCTATAATCTCCTAAAGCGGGTCACACTAAATGAAAAGTATCATTCAAGCTACACCTTTAACAGCAAGCAGTGTGAGTGAGGCAGATCAGAAAGAGCTTTGTGTGAGCTCTTTGCTGAAGGGTAATGAAGGTTAACATTAGGTAGCAGAATGGGGGGTATTTAACCTGAAAAATGTTTGTGAATTTTGAGCCAAAATAAACCAGAGGTCCGGAAAGAACACTACTGTTAGGTCATAAGGAATAGAAGAAAAGGACGGTCTAGAAGCAGAGACAAGGAAGAAGGGATGAGGCCAGCAATGAATGGGCCTGGAGATCATCCTAACAGTGAGGGTAATGACTTCTATCAACCGTTTATAGTTGGTTATTAACAGACTGGAGAAGTAGCTTTATGGTTTGTAGCAGGCTCTCTGCATATCCCCAGTGTTAATGCACAAGAAGTGCACGTTCAGTGTCATTTTGATCTGAGAGAAGCAGGTTAGAAGTGAATTGTTTTTAGAACATATGCAGGAAGGCCACAGGTGCCATCTTGGACCACTGAAATCCAACATTCCCAAGATTGGTGATGGAATCAGCGAAAGTGGCTTCCAAGCTGTTGCCAGAGACCAGGGAGTCCACGTGCTGCCTGTGGGCTCCTGTGGGAGAGGTGACCTTTGCTGCAGTGTTTGTTAGGGTGCTCAGCCAATAAACGTCCTCATAGCACCATTTATAGTTTCAAGTGCAAGTCAGACTGTGTTCCAGAACACGTTCGTAATTTTAAAAGAAAGAGAAACGAAATAATCCCGTGTGATGCCAGCAAAGATTGTGTGCCCTACATGCTGGGCTGGGAAATGGCCTTTCCTTGAAATAAAAGAAAGGCAGTCACTTGTTCGTGTCCCTTCCACTAAAACCGAATTTGTGAGTGAGAAAGAAATAATGACTGAAAATTTACAAGAATTATGAGGCAGGAATTGAACAGTGTGTTCTGCTGCTTTGGCTGTTGCTATCGCTAATAAATCCGCTTTTCCTAGTTGCTACTCTTATCTCAGGGGACTGAATGGCGACAGCATCTCCTCCTGCATTAACAATCTGAATGGAGCAGTAAAATGTCACCTTGCTGATGATTAGGTGCTGGCAGGGGTGCAAACCTGCAAGGACACCACTAAGTTCCACCAAAATTCCTCTCCTTACACTGCCTTTGCAAGGAAACTATGCTGTTAGGGCTGAAATTTGTGTAAATATCCTTTGCATTGAGGAGTTTTGCCATTAGTATATCAAAAGATCACAGTGAGAAGAGAGCTGAAGAGGTTTTGTGATGTTCAGCTGTCAAATATAGTAGCTTTTCTATAAAGCCCCAGTATTTTAAAAAGTATGCTACCGAGACAGAGCTAGGCAGAATGGTCAATGAACAGGTTAGATGACTCAGACCCCCAAATAGCTGCAAACTTAATAGTTAAATTCTCATTTTGCATGAGAAACTAAAGGAAAGAAGTATTGGAGTTGAATGGAATAAATCCCAAATGTTCGAAATTGTCAGTGATTGCTTCTCTGGGACATGGGCTGAAATAAAATTCCTAGGATACTGGTGGTAGAGAATGCTTAATTAAGAATCTGGCTTGTGATTTAGTTCTAGCAGCAATGTAATGTTTTAACTTGGGCAGTTTACTTAATCTTTATAAAGGCACAATTATACAATCTGTAAAGTGGGAACAGCACTTGAAACTATCTCACAGGGTCATTTTGAACATTAGGTAGAATAATCCATGTGAAGTGCTTTTTGCAATGTCTAGTATGTGGTATCAGGTTAGCAAATATCCAGGAGGCAGCTTAGCATAGTGCTTATGGTCAAAGTTTAGCTCCTAGTTCTTTACATTTACAGAGAAATGATTTTTGAAAGCTCAGTCTCAGGCCTATGCATGAACATATAGAAGAAATTCCACTGGGTTTGTATGAACAGAGCTGGTTAATTCTGCTTGCCTCAGGTGAAACGTGTACTGATATTGGTGTAGGCTTGAATCTACAAAAGGGAATTAAGCTTAAAATTAGGAGGAGGATGCAGAAGGCGGTAAAACAGCAAGGTGTAGCTCTTTCTCTATAAACACAGAGTACTTGACATTTAGTTGGAATTGGGAGTATCCTTATACACAGTTAATTGTGCCTGAACACTGTAAGCACACACACGTGTACTTTTCACAGAAAGCCTTACTTCTCAAACAGACCCCTACAAATAAACTTATTTGCCACTTGAACTTGGTTTGTCAGCCCTTTGTAGGTACAATGACTCTAACTTTGGTTAATTTACTAACTGACTTTCATATTGTATATACTTTCTCAGATTATCTTGTTTCATTTTTTCTAGTAACACTTCGAAGGAGGCATCTTCATTTCCATTGTTACAGATGAAGAGATTTAAGCTTAAAATGTGTGCGCAGAACACCAAAGCTTGGCTAGGTACCCAAATCTCTTGAAGACCTACATCCCATCACACTTTTAACATTGTTAGAAATTTTGCTAATTGGCCACTTAGAGTTTTATAGTTTTAGCTGAAAAGTCACAATTTAAAATGTGTACAGAAAAATCAGCAAAGGATCCAGATGGGTAAATGTAAATTCATGGACTTCCACAAGCTCATTGAGTAAGAGAATCCGCTGAATGTGGTAGATCAAAGGGTTTCTCTCCCTCACCTCCAGCTTCCTCTCCTTCTCTTTTCAATCTTAATCAATGAGGTAAAGCTAAATTACCTAATGTTGACTCAATCAGAGTTCAGATTATATATTTTGCTAAAATGCTATCATACACATGACCACCTGAAATCTCCCACCCCAGGTAGGTGTTATTATTAACATTTTAGAGTACAGTACTACCTCCCATTGTTGACATATATATGCATATTGTGTATACATCTATGCATATATGTCATGTATCTCATATATGTGTGAGAGCGACCATACATACACTCACAGAAAACAGACTTTCCCATTGTTAGTGATAGAGTGGCAAGCAACAGTGATGTAAAAAAAATCCGGGATACATGGAACCCTCCATTTCTCTCTTAATGTTACATTCATTGAAAACACCTTGTTAAAATAAATCTTGTAGATCAATAAAAATTAAATGAAATATTTTGGTATTTCATTACAAATAAGCTCCAAATAGGAAGTATAGAAAAACTGCTATATTTGACAGCTGGTACCCCTCCAAAAAATAAATGAAATACTTTGTTAAGGCTCATTGAAAGCATCATTCAAATAATTGTCTAATCTATTACTTGTGTGCACAAATAAATGATAAATTGGGATCTTTCATGTTTGGGTGTTTTTTTTTTTCCTTTTCTTGGTGGACATTTCATTTGTTTATTTATTATTTAAGTTAATTGGTATGATTTAGGTATTTATAATGATCATATCCTTTATAGGAAATGTTTATCTGTACATGATGTATCTTGATTCCTCTTCTTTTCTCCCATTACCAGCCCCTCCTTTCAAACTCCCTCCTCCTCCCCATTTACAAAGTTCTGTTTTTGTTTTATCCTTCTTTTCTCATGTTTTCTTGCCCTTTCTTCCTTTCCCTTCCCCCTCCCTATATCCCTTTTCCATTTGAACAGTTTCTTCTATTTGACAATATCTATTGTACATTTTTGTTCTTATTTACATTTTCAGTTTCTCACCCCAGAGAGATAATGTGATATTTACATGTGTGTTTGATTTTCTTATGGTTGTGATCTCAAGGTTCATCCAGTTAACTATAAATGTCTTAATTTTACCTTTATTTATGGCTGAGTTCTGCTCCGTTGTATTAAAAAACCTATTTTTTTGTTTTGTTAAAACCCACGTCTTTTATACATTCATTGGCCGATGGGAATTTCTGTTTTATTTTGAAAAGTTGCAAATATACAGAAAAGTTAAAATAATCATTTCCCTTACTGGGTGTGATATCACATAAATATTTGTTACCATTTGATTATATTTAATTGACCAGTTATTGGATCTATTGTTTTACTGTGCAGCCATCAACTGAGTTTGATGAATTTTAGAGTAAGTTGCATTAACAACAGACTTACTTTCTAAACACTACAGTGTGTATATCATTAACTAGCATTGAATAAAAATTCCTTAGTTATCACCTGTGTAAAACAAACCTTTTCTGGATTCCTGATTATTTTAAAAAATAGGGTATTGAGAAGAGAATTACTAGGCCAGTTTTATGAACACTTTAAAGGCTTTTCATGCAAACAACCAAACTGCTTTTTAGAAAAGAAACTTTTTTGACTGCTAAATATCTGCCAGGAGTTTATGGGAGTCTCTGCTAATGTATATTCTTGTGAAGATTAATTTCTTTGTCACTGAAGTACCAGGAAAATTGTTACTGCTTGACTGTGAATTAGTTTGATTTTTGGTGAGTTGTCACAGTATTCATTGTATAAAATTTGTACCTCTTTAGTCAATTTCTGATTCAGGTATGCTTATGCTTTCATTCAAATTACAGAGTTTTTCTTGTCAATTTGTGTGAGTTCTTTGTATAATAGAACTGTTGACCAAAGGACATGAACCATTTTGAGGAAGCTGGAGCCTATTTCTAACTTCCTAAGAAAGAATGACACACTGCCATAAGTAATGATGAGAGGTATGTAAACATCTCTATTTCCTCACAATCAAATTGTTGTTTCCCAGTATCACTCAGAAATAAAACAAAACCTATCTATTTGGACTTAAGAGTACTGCTACTGCCTTGGATTCTCTCTTGCTGTGTGCAGTTGACTTGTAGGCAAGATGCTCTGTGACACTAACTTTTGATCTGAGTTGAGACAGTAGACTCTACTACACTGTTTGTCACTTAGAATTAACATCCTGTGATAATCTGTATCTGGGGTACTAGAATAGATGCTTACAACCCTCTCTCTGCAAACCAGGCTCTCAGAATGCAGAAGTGATCACTATTCAGAAATCCTGATTGACTACTCATAGGAAGAGGGAGATAACTGCTTAGTAGATACTGAGCGGGAGAAAAGAAAGCTGTAGCGGTTGTGCACTGGTAGTATTATGTGGGTGGGTGTAGACAGAGAAACATTGATCACGACTGACTAATGGAAGTCTGGGAAGGTTGTTGGCACTGGGCTGATGCTCCACATCCTACTTGCTTTCCCATGAAATTGGAAGTCAGCTTGTGAACACGGTGCTGGTAATTCGCAGTTAGCATCGCTGCCATGTTCCTAAGGGGACATTCACCCTCACAGAGCAGTGATGGAAGCCAGTTGCTTCTCAGTTTCATGAGACACTGACTTGCCCACCCAGAGGACACATTGCATTATTTGTGACTTTGTGGAGGATTAGTGTGCACGGTTCACTGAGGCAAATCTGCCTATCAAAGCAATACTCTCGCTGGAGGATTTTCGCTTTCTTTCAGATATATTTTCTTCTCTTATAATAAAGGAAATGAAAAGAGTGAAAAAGTACAGTTGGAAATACAAGGTAAGAATTACCTGAAGGAGGAAGCGGATAAGAAAGTTATTACTACAGTCCAGTTTTTAGACATAGTGGCCCAATGCAGGGCATACTCCTTTGCCCTGGGAATGGACTCAAGATCTTTTATGATTCCGTTCTACTATGTTACTCTACCAGTGTTCTGAATATATTTGAGTACCAGGCTCTGAGAGAGTTCTCATAATACCTGCTTTGCAACACTGACCCAGGAAACTGGGAACAAATGGATCCCTAGCTGCCCACAGACTAGAACAGGAAGTTCTGGAAACTACTGCAGAGCAGTTTTGGGAAGACCATGAAGGTTCATGATTTTCAACTTTTTCTTAGTTCTGGAGTCCCTTGTTAAAGTTTCTACTGTTGTATTATATCACTTAATGCTAAGGAATAATCGGTGATGGGTTATTCGATTAATCTTGTATGTCTGTATGTGTTATCCTGAACACACACTTCGAAGATATCAATATGCAAAGCAGCAACTATTGGTGTTTTTTTTTTCGTTGTTGTTATTGTTGTTGTTTGCCTGTTTTGTTTTTTGTCTTTGGATTTTTGGTTTTTGTGTTTTTTCTGTTGTTGAGAGGATTAATTGTCTGACTAATTTTGCATGTCTGTATATGGGTTCATATATTTACACTTCGAAGATATCAACGGATAAAGCAATAACCACTGTTGAGACCATGTCACCTTGTCTATAGATTAGTTATGATTGTACTATTTTTTATGCTAATTGGTGTCTGTTTGTTAATATGTTTTTGTACTTTTATTTTTTTTAAATAAAAAAAAATAAAGTTTATAAGAGCTTGGTGGAAATAGGTGGAAATGTGATACTTCTTTTGCTTAACTCTGATCTGGGCCCTTCTGACTGGATCCATAGTGCAAAATTCTTATTTGGATATTTTAAACATAGCATGTGCTTATGAGAGAAGATTTGGGAAGTTAAAAAAACAGGAGAAAAAAATTACATCACACTATAGCACCTTTCAGGATTTGTGAATCTGTGTCTGCAGGTGCATATTTGCTTTTAAAGTTTTGAAAATACTTTTAAACACGTTTGTATTTCTTCTTTTATTTGGAATTTTAATGTTAAAATACATTTTGTGTATACAGTAGTTAAAGTTAAATCATGTGACTATATTTTCCTTTATGTTGTGTACATGTTTCTCCCATTTGTGTCAATAATAATAATAGTAATAATCATAAGATAAATATCTTGGTAAAATGTCCTTAGGGTACTCATAAAGTGCAAAAAGTCAGTGTTTTCACTAAAACATATGAAGAAGAAGGTAACTAAAACCCTTGTATATCTACCCAGTATAGACCCAGTTCTATCCAATGTTTTTAAAAATTGTTTTAGAGATTAAAAACTAACAAAACAGCAATGGAGACAAAATCAAAACAACAGAACAACAACAAAAATGATACAAGACCTCAAAACAAAATGATAGTAATTAACAGTGGTTGCTACATTACATACTGTTATGTTCAATGAAGTTGCTCAGTCCAGCAGATGTAAGAATGTAAGATTGATCAAACCATCAAAGACAATGGCAAAAAAAAAAAAAAATTGGAAACCATACAGAGTTTCACCATACAAAATGGTTGGAATTCAGCAATAGTTCTTATATGGCATAATGCTGTTATCAGATCAGTTGTTCTGATTACCAGATTCAAGCATGTAAAATTGGTCAAGAAAAAAGAAAATTTTAAGCATTGACTGCTCCTTTCAATGAACTACAGGCATCAGCAATACACCTATCCCAGCTATCCTTGTATATATATATATATATATATATATATATAAATTTTGTTTTTCATTTTAAAGAGAAAAGAAAAACAAAACCAAAATAGTGGAAACAATATTAATATCCTATACAGCGGTTTTATGGAGCGGTCAGAGAGGCTTCTACCACGTGATTATGTTGATGGAGTAACAGAAACGGAAGTGAGTTGGTTGAGTAGGAAGGAAATGTCTCCTTTGCTTCTTTACTTGTTCCTTTCTTAGCCTTTTCCTTGCCTTTCTGGAGAGTAATTTGTAAATCTGACTGTTTAGAATAGAAATTATCAAACTTTTTTTTCTGTAAATGGCCAGGAAGTAAATAATTTAGGCTTTGCAGGTGATATAGTCTTTGTGGTAACTATTCAACTCTCTGCCAACATGGTGTGAAAGTAGCCAAAGAAGATATTAGCAAATCATATCTAATCATATTGGATATGATTACATTCAAATACAACTTTACTTTAAAAAAAATAACCTTGAGCTGGATTGGTCTGTAAACTGTTGTTTAGTGACTCACGACTTGGAGACCAAGATCCTGATTGGGCAGGGCTCATAAGTAGGCGGGCTCACTGTATCTTCATTTTTTACTTTAAAGAGAAAAGAACAAAAACAAAGACAAAAACAAAGCAATACCGAAACAATAAAAATGATACAGAATTTCAAAACAATAGGCAATTAACAATCATTACATTACTTATTGTTTCTTCAAAGTAATTGTTCAGATTACAAGGCATGTTAGAGTGAACAATTAAACATTAACTGTTCCTTTCAATAAACCAATAGAAATTAGTAGTACAGTTATCTTAGCTTTCTTGTATATATATATATTTTCCCTTCTTTCTTTTTTTATTTTCTCTTTTCCCTCATCCCAGTTGCTCTTTCTTTTTGAGCAGCTTCTTTCCCTTCCACAATATGTCTATTGTGCGTTTCATATTTTATTTACTCTTTCAGGTTCTTACACTGGGGAGACAATCCATGTATCTCAAATTTTTTTTTTCAGAACTTGTTTTTTTAGTTAGAACAGTTTTTCTTTTACATAAGGGTTGCTAAATTTGGTCAACACTTCTCTAGGCATTGAAATTAGCAAACTGGTATGGCCTACTAATAGGGTTAGCGAGCTCTCTTCTCCCTCTACCTGAATATCTGCTGTTATGTAGAGCCATGTGGAGAAAACTGGACCCAGGCTTGCATGTGAGAAGTGGGTGATGATGAACAGGTCTTGAATCTGTGTTACGGAATCTTGAGCTGTGTGTTATAACTCAATATTATTGCCACTTGTGTTTCAGGTCTACTGGGAAAGGCTCAGCTAAAAGCAGAGGGCTTTTGTGAATCATTTTCTAGAATTTATTCTGGGCTGAGTTCCACTGGAGACCTTGTAAGAGAGTAAAAGGGTATGACTTGTGAATTTTCAGTCCTATAGTTAAGTCCCATTAAAAATTCACTATGTAGCTTCCATAGAAGCAAGCCCTTTTCTGTATGCACTGTCAGTATGATATTTTAAAACTGCAGAGTATTCTCTTCACTGGATAAACTAAAGTCACTTGAGTGTCCATCTACATGTGACTATTCCTCAGGGACAGCTGAACAGTGGTGGGAGGGCAGATGGACTATTCTGATGGCAGGTGGGGCAGGAGCTTCTGGCCTGTCCCTTGTGATCTTCTGAAAGGAAACTTTAATGAAAAATAGATTCGATTTCTATCAAATTCAGCTTCACGAGGCAAAGGCTTACATCATATCATTTCTCCCATCCTCATTATAATTACTACCCTAAGCATTGATTCACATTATCTTTTTTTGTGTGGTTTGCCTTGCAGTTTTACTGGAAGCAAAGTAAGACCAAGCAGGGCAGTATCTGCATGCCATGGAGAACCTCTGGTCTCTATAGCAATGAGATTTCCTGCCTTTCACATTCAATGTGTGCATGGAGGTAATTTATGGAAACCCTTGTCCTCCACTGGTAAAAGCGCGGCATAGAATGTGAAAGGTGAACTTGTGCAAAGGAGCAGAAAGAAGAAACCAGAAACCAGAGGGGGAGGGTATTGTGGTGGAGAAGTATTTTTAAATATATAGATAACAACTAACCCTAATATCCAAGGAGGTAAAAAGCCAAATGGAGATTGTGTGGTTAACAATGAACTATCTTTCTTTCTTGTTTTTTTTTTTTTTTTTTTTCCTTGTATTGGGAATCAAATGGCCAGGCAGGAACTGTGCCAGTGAGCTATATCCTTGGCCCAGCATGAATGATCTTAAGAAAAAACGTTTTATGTCAATCACTTGGAATAATGCTATCTCTAAGGGACAAATTTGAAAAACAAATATGAGTACTATAAGTAAGGAGATTTTCTAGTCTATCTTTCACATTGTACAGGATGAGCTGGAGTCACAAAGCTGAGTAATGACCAAAATGTGGACCTGGTTCTCTGTTGTTGGCTCTCAGATCACTGTCCTTTATTGTACTCAAAATTTCTGCCTTGAGTGAACGATTTTCAATTCACTCATCAGTCACACATGAACGTTTCATTGCTTTTCCTATGGTGGGGACAGACAGCCTTTCACCGGTGTGTTTTGGGGAGTTCATGTCTTAGGAGACAATCCATGGGTGAGGTGGAGAAGGATGCTTTCTTGGTTAAGTACACGGGGGAGATGCTCACTCCATCCCTGTGGTGGATGGTTCTATAGCATATTGGTATATCAAAACCTAAGGAAAATTGACATGAAAGTGCCCATCTATCTTTACTTAAACAAGAGCGTCCGGAAAGTAGCATTGCCTGGATCACTTTTTTAGTGAGTGCTAATAGGACCTCACAGAACATAGTTTGGAAACAGATTGGGGTGAGGCTGTCTATAAACTCTTGATTTATTAACAAAAATTTACCTGAGTAAGGGTGCTAGGTACGGCCCCGATCAACATTCTCCTCCCAGATTACATCAAATGAAAGGCTTGTGCATAGCAAAGGACACAATCAGCAGACTTAGGAGAGGGCCTGTAGAATAAAGAAAGTTTTCATTAGCTAGCTACTTTCCTGACAGAGCATTAATCCCAGAATACATAAAGATAAAAAAAAAAAAACCCAAAAGAACAAATAGCCTAATCACTAAATAGGCAAATGAATTGAACAAACATCTCTCCAAAAAATTACAAATGCTCAAGAAGCATATAAAGAAATGTTCAACATCATTACCCATCTGTGATATGCAAATCAGGGATTCCATTTCACCCCAGTCAGAATAGCTATTATCAAGAATACAAAAAAAAAAAAAAAAAATGTGGTGAGGATGCAGGGAAAAAGGAAATTTTCTACACTGCTGGTGGGAATGTAAAGTAGTTCAGCCACTGAGGAAGTTGGTATAGAAGTTCCTTAACAAACCAAAAATAGACCCACCATTTGATCTAACCATAGCATTCCTTGGTATATTCCTCAAAGAATCAAACACACACGTACTGTAGAGACCCCATGTTTATTGAAGCATTACATTAGCTAAGCTAGAGAACCAGCCTAAGTGCTTGATGACAGATGAATGAATAAAGAAAGGGACCAGGGATGCAGCTCAGCAGCACAAGCGCCTGCCTGCCAAGCACAAAATCCTGAGTTCAATCCCCGGTATGAAAGAAAGAAAGAAAGAAAGAAAGAAAGAAAGAAAGAAAGAAAGAAAGAAAGAAAGAAAGAAAGAAAGAAAATGTGGTCAATGTGGTGGATACACACAATAGTGTGTTATTCAGCCCTAAAGAAGAGAACATTCTGTCTTTTGAAGGAAAGTTGATAGAACTTGGGACTATGACACTGAGTAAAATAAGCTAGACTCAGTGAAAATCAAATATTGCATGTTTCCTCTTATACAAGATATTTAGGAGCGAAAGGAGGGAGGGAGGGAGAGAAAGAGAGGACACGAAAGTGGAGGGGAGGCTCTTAGAAAAATGGAAAGGGATTGGGGAGGGGAAGAAAAGCCAGAAGAGAGCTGAGGGAGGGTTGGATCGAAGCATGTGACAGACATTTCAGAAGATGCCTAAATGAGACTCGCTCGTCTGTGTGACTAATATACACAGATGAAAATTAAAATAACTGCAAATGTCCTTAGCTATGACACTGAGCCTGTTAACCTTGGATTGCAAATTTATCCAGTAAAATAAGATTAGACCAAAGAAAAAAATCCCTTCGTCTAAGAAAGAAAAGCAAACTCACAGCACTAAGTTGTGCAAGTTGAAGAGACTTTTATTTCATAACATTGCTCCCTTCCCTCTTCACTATGGCTCTATATGTACATATTTTTCTAATTTGACACATGAAATCAGAGATTCTAAGGGACAAAGTGTTGTTTATTTATTTATTTATTGTCCTTTTGAGACAGGGTCTTGCTATGCAGTTCAGATTGGCCCTGAGCTCACTTTGTAGCTTAGGCTGGTCTTGAACTTGCAATGATCCTCCTGCCTCAGCCTCCCAAGTGCTAGGATTACAGGCATGTGCCACCACGCCCAGCTGGCAAAGTGTTTTTTCCAGGAGATATATAAGCAGTTAGCTGTGCAAAAGAGATAACTAACTCGCATGGACTAGACAGGCTGTGGAAGGCAAGCATTAGTTATTGTCTGGAAGGTGGGACTTTCATTGTTAAAACCAGGGAAGTCCCAGGTGCACCAGGATGAGCTGGTTACTAACATTTCTTCTAAGTCTTGTTGTAAATGTGAAGGAGCCATCCTTACACTCTCTGGTTCATAATGCATTGGATCTCAGAATCTTTCCTGGTATTGTGTGTATAAGCAGCTCCTGTCTATCAATGGACACTGGTGTGTGTGTGTGTGTGTGTGTGTGTGTGTGTGTGTGTGTGCGCACGTGCACATTTTGCAGGGTATTTTTTTCATCCCTACCTTTTTATACAGGCTCAAACAAAATCTTTATATACTAAGTAGCGTTACTGCTAGTAGGGGTCTTTACTTGGTGATTCTCGCCTTACGTTTCAGACTTGAAGCTATAGTGAAATAAGTTGAAACTTAGTGGATTTTACTTCCCGGCAGGCTGTCTCTCATTTCTTATCTAAATCCATCTTCCCAACACTGTCCTGACCCATTAAATCAGCACTAGTCCTGCTCCTACACTTTGTTTTAGCCTCAGCCCTCGGACTTTAGAATATGTCTTAAACAAGTTATTTACTTACAGTGTAGCAGTTCATGCTATCATTGTGAAAACAGGAGTAATTTATTAAGTATTTTTGTAAAGTAGAAATGTTTCCTCTCTCTTCTTTATCAACATAAAATCATAGTTATATTGCACATTAGAATAAATATTAAAAGATGCAGAAGTTATGTCCTTCACATCCCAGCTTAACAGTTCCCTTGGACAGAACTGTCTGATATTTCCTGCTCAACACCAGCCCTAATCCACAAATCCTATACAATTTTAAGTAAGCCTTTCAGGTAGAACACGCACAAAGAAAGGTCCACACATTATAAGTGCACAGTTTGATACATTTCACAAAGTGAATGTGTTCTTGTAATCATTCCTCATATTGAGAAACAGGATATTATCGACATCTTGGAAATCTGATTCTCTCAGCCACTGTCCCTTCTAAATGTAACCACTTTCCTGGTTTATTCTAATAAAACAGTTTTGCCTGTTTCTGAGCCTTATATAATTGGAATATTTTGTGCCTGGCTTCTTTCATTTCCTATTCTGTTTGTCACAGGCACAGGTCGCAGGGGGAATAGTTCATTCTTCCTCATTACTGCATGATATCAATTATTATGCCGTGATTTATTTATGCAATGTGCTATTGATAAGCATCTAAATTCTAGTTTTTGCTTCATATGAGCAGCATGAGGCACATTTTTGTCCGTGCCTCTTTGGTGAACATATGTAAGATTTTCACTGGGTATGTACCGAGAACTGAAACTGTCAAGTTGTGACAGTGCGTCCACATTTGAGATTTAGAGAATGATACCAACTTTCCGAAGTGATGTTTGTTCACTCACATTCCATCAGCAGTTAAATGAGAGCTGCAAACTGCGTGCCAGGCTAACATGGATCCTCATGAAGGAGATGTTTGTCTGCAATCTGAGGGAAGTCTTTCTAAGTTGCTTCTGTTAGTGCTTATACCCTCTTGCTTACTTCCTTTCTTGAAAATTCTGTTCTTCCTTAAATCCCCTCCTTGCATTCTATTTTCGCTCTGGCTTTTGATTAGAGGCCCTGGGTAGGAATGTGATGTGCTACCGCTGCTCGGGGGCACCATCATTTGTGAAGAATACTGCTTAAATAAGGGAGCACAGGAAAAAGAATCCCCGGAACTATAGACACTGATTCCGTGTATATTTTTTAACTCATGGAGGGACTTCTCTGCTCTCCTTAATCCACACAAAAATTGCCCTAGAAATAAATCAACTTACAGCAACCATTTCTTATGCTACCTCCTCTATGAAGTCTCTAGTGTTTAATACTGAAGAATCATTAATTGCTTTTAAATTTGTATTCTTGAAGGATGCATCTTTGTGTTCTCTTTATTCTGCATCTTCCTTGTCTCTTATTTCCTTTTGCTCTATTAATTGAGTGCTCTTATTTCCAAGGTTGTGATGTTTCCTCTTTTCACCTCTTTGTTCATTTGCTTTCTTGGTTACTTCACCCATTTTCTAAGACGAAGAACACTCCCAGACCTGTACTCCTACATTTAACTTGTCAAAAGCGCTACGGGTGGATTTCTATCCAACTACTGTACTAGAGCAGAGGTTGCAACTGTTATACAGTTCTTCTTAAATTTTTTGAGTCATCAGCATTTAAAATCAAGAGATTTTTACGTTAAGAATTATTTGTGCTTGTTCTGACTGCAGGCAGCAACCTGGAGCTGAGCAGCGGAGTCTGTGTGCCCTGGTTTCATGGCGTGTGGAACCTTTGCTCATCCCATCTCCAGCCTGTTTCATTCATTTGTTACCTTCCCACTGTCCACTTCTCTCCATACCAAATACCTCCACTCAGATATTTTTAAAATACTTTGTACTCAACAAATCTAGCTTGCAAACCATCTTATCAGCCTTATCCCTATATAAGCAGGAGTAGTTCCATGTCCATCACTTTCTTTTGGATTAATACTCAACCTTATTAACACCTAATCCTCTGACTACTTCATCTCCTTTGCCTGCAGATACGAGGAGGGAGCAAATCCTGTAAGCTGTTTTATTCCCAAGTGTTCTGTGTGAAAGCCTCCTTCTTCCACGGTGATGTCCCAGTTTAGCATGCCATTTCAGCCTCACATATTGCCATATCTTTATCAGTATTGCTAAGCTTTATTTTTTCACAAATATAATCCATACAGAACTCCTATTTGTTTAATAATTCTTCATAAGGTAATAGTTACATTACACCATCCTTCTAATGAAAAGTTATCAGTTGTTGGCTAGACCCTGGTTATTAAAGAATAAACTAAATTATTATCCTGTTAATCATGACCCTCTCTGTTCTGCCTCCAGATCTCCCTTTCTTGACAGCTGTCCTTTACTCCTCTGCTGTACTTTCTGACACTTGCCTTTGTGCTTTGCTTAAGCTGTTCCCTCACCCTGAATGTTCCTTACCCTCACATTTCTCCAACTGTGAAGTTTCACATTTATTCCTCAAAACTAGACTAACAGCCATGACTTTTCCTAAACCAACATTGATCAATCCATCCTTCCCTGGGGAAGTTGTCTCACCCTTCCACCAACTGGAAATTTCTCTAGTTGGTGCTCTCCCAATGGTGGGTAATTCTAAAAAGTATCTGAGCTGCATAAATATATACACATTCTTAGGTACCAGCAAACCTAGAGAATCAGAATCTCTATAAAATGTCAAGTGTAAAGTATCATTTTCTTATATAAAACACATGTTTTTTTTTTATATTGCCTGGTGGTGCTTTAAAGTTTTTATGCATCATATGAGACTGTCTGCTACATTATGTTGTTTGGGGATTGAGATTGATCGCTATCTTTGTATCCTTGTACTGCCTAGACCGTATTTGCATACAGTAGGTCCTTAATACCTGTAGATTGAAGAAATAAGTTAATGTAACTCTACAGGGAGGAAAAAATAGTCATGTTTTTAATTAATCAAATCACATCAGTCAAAACCTATCTCTTGTTGGGCTTGCTATATTTTTTTTCTAAAATATCTTGTACCATATTCTGATTCCTCTATTTGTTTGTCAGGTCACTCCAGGATTGGTTTCACCTCCCAACATCTTCTAGTTAAAAAAAAAAAAGAGCAATAAATCTTATGCCTTTTTATGTCTGGAAAAATCTACACCTAAATCAATTCAGATAGGCTGTTCTGGATGAGGGAAGGGGAATATTATTCACTGCAATAGAATCACAGCCCAGAGAGTGATCTGGAAACCGTGAATATGAAACGATCTTCCCCACGTGTGTGAACATAGAACTATATCAAGTTGCCCTGGCTGACTGATTTTTACAATTGCTCATGATGATATATGCATCTTTGAGTTTTCCAAAGAGAGAGAAGGCCAAATTACCTGCTGGTGCCTAATTTTTCAGTCCCAATACTTAAGAGAACTTTTGGGGGGCAGTTTCTGCTTTGATGATATTATGATGCATTCACCAGTTAACAATGGTAGGATGATTGTCATTTAGGGGACCCATCTCAAGTGCACAATGGTTTCTGATTAGGATAAGACTGCAATTGTTGCTGATTAGAAGACTGCACTGTGGTTGGCTGTTAGTGCCCCATATCTTCTTAGAAAAAGGTGGCACCTGTAAAAATCAATAATGTATGAGTTGAGAAAGCTCTGAGATGGTATTTCCGTTTGGTCCAAAAGGGATGACAGAATCAAACTTCCTCAGTCTCCAAGTTTCTTGGTTCATTCATATAAAAAAATCGATATCAAGCACCTGTGTTATGCTTTTCGCTGTGCCAGCAGCTGTTCTGGGTCAGCCAAGATAAATATAAGGTACTATTCCTACCCTCAAGTAGTTTATAATCTCATTGGATGAGACAAGACATTTAACTACATGCAATTAAAAGGCATTGCAAGGCAGTATGTGGACAGGTTGCAAAGTATGTAAACGCAGAATGTGATCAGGTATAAAGGAGAAAGAAGAAAATACGCCATCCTTAGAGAACTGGACTTAAGCCTGGTCTTTGTTTCATCTGAGAGTAAAATGAAATAAATTTAGAAAGAGGGCACTGAGAGGGCTGCTTGTGTATTTATCTTTTAGTCAGGGGAATTGAATGTTGAGTAGGAAATCTAGAGATTTTAAGTGGACATCTTGAGTATTTCTTAATGTGTGTTGTGTGGATCATTCCTGAAGGTGTCAGACCATAACAACCTCTTTCTACCAGTGGTCTTTCAATTTGCGTTCTTGGAGGGACTTTATTTAGCTATTAATTATCTTCATCAGTGGCAGCTTTTGAGGCATTTATCTGCAACCTTTACATTCTGGGCTTTCCCCTGCTGTCTCTCTCTGTGACTGTACTTCTCTCTCCACAGTGATCTATGATGCTCAAGAAAGGATTTTTAAATTGACAGGCTGAAAGATGCTGGCACCCAGGAGAGTTTATTAAACCCTCAGCCAATGAACTTGGTTTACACCCAGTGCCTTTAAAAGGATGAGTGTCTGAGAAGCTGCAGGGCTCGGCATCATTGTAGCACTGAAAAATGAGATAGCGATTTCGAGTGGTGTGAAATGGGCATTCTATTCTTTAGTCGACACTGTGCGTTAGAGGGGAGGTTACATCAGTGGAAAGATGGAGAAGAAAATACATTATGAACAGGGCCAAGTTTACGTAGGTGGCGGTTTTCAGAGACTCTTGGGGTTTGCTCTTTCTGAAGAGTTAGAGGGCAGCAGGATTCTTCAGGCTGGAAATTAGAAGTTCCACAGAGGCAAATTTTACAGCCCTTAATCCTTTTCCTGTTTTTTTTAAAGAAGCTGAAGCTTTAAATGACTTGGATTATTTACAGATCCTGCAGGTATGGAGCAGATGCTCCCTGAGACCTCATCGAGCCCCTGATTTTGAGGGTCAATCTCCTGAGAAAGCAGTTTGTGTTTCATTTAAACAAAACTGAAGTATAGAATCCATTGAACTTTCTATAATACTGGCCAAACAGCCCAAAGAGCAATGCGTAAATTTTGTCAAATGCATGTTTCACACTATGTTATCCCCAAACTCCTAGTCTCACCCACATGTTCATTCTCCTTTACTGAACACTTCTGAGTGATGGGCGACTAGGGTCCTAAGGTAAATTAGATATGGCCTGTGATGGACTCAAGGTTCTTACAGTCCATTGCGGTAGACAGAAAATTGGCAAATGTGACTTATAAAGGAAACAGGGAGAGGAGATGTCTGCATCAGACTCGGAGATCAGCAGTGTTTCCATAAGTGTGCTGAGTTTCAATTTTTTGAAAGCTTCCTAGGGAAGATGTAGAATGGCCAGTAAACTACATATCATAGGATTTTAATGAGATAGTTAAATTAATCTTTAATCTGATATTAGAGAAATTTGTAAAGAAAAATCACTTAAGGGGGGATCATTTAAGCATCTGTACTAGGTTATTTCATATATATATATATAGGCAAAATTTTTTCCTATAATAAATTGAACTTTAACCAAAATGCTATATTGTATTGTCTTGGGTGCTTGAAGAGACTCAGAGTTAAACACCGTCTCTACGAATGTGCATATTGGGGCTGGGGATTTAGCTTAGTGATGCGGAACCAGCCTGGAAGTGTGAGGTCTTGAGTTCAATTCCCCACTACCCACCTCCCCCCGACCTCCCAAATCACATACTAGTGTGCATGTTTTTGAATCTTTAGTTAGTCCGTCTGGTGATCTCTTGGTGGCAATGCTAATGCTATTGAATTATTATAATTTGGTGGTGATCTGAAACAGTCACATGAAGAGAAGTTGTATGTTTTCTGTTATTGTGGGCTTTGTACTTGGGCTCTGGTGACTATAGCTGCATAGCAGCCTTCCTAAGTGTGTGACTTCGGGGACAGCCCTTAATACATCTCTCTCCTCCTTCATCGATTAAAAGGGGAAAATATCACTTCCCTCTTTCTTTTTACTTGACAGAATTGCAGTGAGGAGAAAACAAATCCATGAATGGGGAAGCCTTTACAGACTCTTACAGTATTCTGTCTTTGTATCAGAAACACCAAGCAAATCTCTCACCGGGAAATTCTGACTTTCTGTATTATTCTATGATGCTCTCTATTTTCAGTTTCCCATTGCCTTATTTTAAGACACTTTTCATATAAAATGAAATGCTCACTTAAGATCAACTGATCATGCCTAACAGTCTGCCTTCTCTTCTGCATAAAATGCAGCCCTTAGATCTCTTGTGCTGCTCTTGTAACAAACGACAGAACTTGTTTGTTCCTGTGGCTAAGTTTATGGTCTTTTAAGGTTCATGGTGACTTGTAAGATGCCCTAGAGGCTGAGTTACCATAGGTAAAATGTTAGTGTGAAGCCTCTATGTGCATAGAGTCATTCAAATTTAGATCTGACAGTAATACATGAAGGAAATATAAAAAGCAGATTCCAGCTCAAAATCTTTCCCAGGAATCATGCCACTTTTAAGACTGGACGGGATTGTAGGAAATATCCAGTTCAGCTACATCTCTTCTACCTATTGTGGACATTATGCTAAAATGAATTTGTCCATAGTTATACCAACAAGGACCAGAATTCAGGTCCTTCAAATTCTTTCCAGCTACTTCTTTTTCTTTGCTCTTTTAGTTTTTAAAATTTCAATGTTCAGGCACATTCTGGTTTCCCTCATAGTCCAATGGAGGATTTGTCAATGTTATCTTGGTAGCATTGATAATGATTTATGTTGTCTAACTCAGGGATTCATCTTATCAATCCAAAAAATTGATTTTTAGTAACTTTGAAAGAAATTCTGATGAGGGGATGGCTCCATTGACATAAATTTATGTTACTTTTAAATATATGCAGGTAAAATAGTGTTTTAAAAATCTTATTCTAATCTTGGTCTCTCTACTACTTTGTTCTGAGAATGCCACTATGTGAGTTAATGTATCAGCTTCTACATTTTCTACAAAATGAATGTATAGCTACCACCTATATGAGGTTTCTGTATGGTTTAAAATAATGCCTGGGTGGGAAAGTTCATATTAACTGTAACATATTACACAAATGCATTAATATTGTTTAAATGTCTTTCCCAACTTTGTTGCCTTCCACGGATGGCTACATCAAGTCACACAGCTCTAGGGCTCACCAGCTCCATACCATCTACCAAGAGGCCCCTTAAGCTTCTCTCTTCTGATCATAAATCACCTTCCCTGTTGAAAGTTGTAAGATGTAAATTCTAATCTTTAACAATGAAGAATGGCAGAGAAGAATCATCTGTATTAAAACAAAAATCACAGGTTAGGTGCTGTGATGAGGAAATTGACAAAATGGAGAGGGCTTGGTAGTCCGTAACTTAGCAGTAAACCGTAGTTTATTCTGGATGCTCATTCTGAGGCAGAATTCTTGTGACTTTGCCCATGCCCATGCCCATGCCCATGTCCATACTAATGTTAACAGATGTCCCACCTTCCTAAACAGAGAGGCAAGCTTGGCAGCGCTTCCCAGTTCACAGATTTAATTATGGCTGAAAATGTGATAATGTAACAACCTTTCCAAGTTTTAATTGGATCTGCATTTGGCATAAGCAACCTTCGTTTACCCACCATATGGGTAACTGCGGGGCAAGGTATTATCTGTGCCCTTGCTTTGAGTTAGTTAGCTCTTGATTACCTGCAGAGGAACTGGCCACATAGCAGAGCAGTCATGTCTCTTGTAAACTAAGCCAGCTCACCCTGCACTGCGTATACAGCAGGGCCGTCTCCCCACCTTGTCACTTGGTGTAGTCTTGGCAGCTGGAAACTTACTTCAATATTTACTTGGTGGAAAACCCACTATTAATCTTATGCTAATCTATCAATTATGCCCTGCTATCAGACAATCCATTCTAAATGTCATTTCACTTGATTTTAGTTATGCATGGTATTTGGATTTGCAGAATATTGAATAACTTGTATGACCCAGACACCAGTCCTGGAACTTGGTGAATCATTGCAAAGAAAACACCTGAGCTCCAAGTTGGCAGAGAGGCTTATCCCAGGCCTTTAAAGTAAGAAGTGTGACTTCAAGTTGATGTATATACAGCCAGGGCTCTTGCTTCTACCTGATACTTTTTCATAAAAGATTGCAGAGTTATTTAGATGACTAATGCCTAGTTTTAATTATATACATTGTGGGGTTTTTTTCTCAGTACAGTTAATGAAGGGTTTGAGCTTCATTAAACAAGGCAAAAGACAGGATATACATAGCTAAAGAGGCCAGGCCATTTCAATGTCATATCCATTAAGTTTCTAAACTTCCTTCTCTGGCCCTTTTCTTAGAACAAACTAGTAACCTTTGGTTGTTTCAGACAGAGCTCTGTGATAAGATTATGGTGATTCACAGAGTAAAGAGCTAGACTAAAATAAGAAGACCTAGAAATACAGGCAGCATCTGAGAACACTGAAATTGCTATAGACATGGGAAATGTAAGTCTCAAAATGTATATATAGGGTTCCTCTTGGGCTGCTCCCAGATACTTGGTTGGCTTTAGGAGTAAAAAGATGGTTAAAATATATTGCCTTTAAGGATGGTGGGAGATGGAGGTATACACAGTAATTTCCGACACCTTAGCAAATAGAAAATTAAAGGTACATTTGAAGTGCTGTGGGAACAAGAGGAGGGAAAATAAATTCAGTATGATGGTGAATTTCAATTTTGTCTTGTTTAGTTTGGTCACGTGGGAAAATCAAAGCATGTAATAATCATGAAATTAAAGAAAATCCCTTGAATCACATGAAGATATACTTCCAAATGCAAGCTAAATGTGTAGACGTACTTAATCTTGCAAGACCTCAGCTGAGCTTTTTACAATCAACAGTGCTGAGCCATTTTTGGAGGGAATCTTTTCACTCCTAGTGTAAGTAATCAGCATAAAAGCACAATACTGAATAGCAGAGAAACAGCCTTCAGCAGGGATGTGAATCCAAACAACTGAAGACTTTCTATTTAAAAACATGTGTTGGTCACATCAGTTAACCTAGAACATTACAAGGCACATTGAAATAGCTTGTCCTAGGCACCAGATGGCTCCAGGAAGAACTCTGAACAGTGCAGTCTGGGCTGGACTTGGGGCGTAGAAGGGATGCAGCCACTTCACACAGCGCCACATGCTGTCTTGGTGTAGGGTGAAGAGGTGGCCTCTCTAATATATCAAAAACTCATTTTCTGGCTACAAGGTCTCCTAGCAGCAAAACAGTTTCTGGAATCTGCCTTCTCTTTCTTGTGCCAAAATAGGAGTATTTACCCAGATGCAAAAGATAAAAAATAATGACATTAAAAAAGATTGGAGTGCTTAAAAAATATGGATTTAATTAAGCATTCCTACCTTTTGGGGATAGAAGGGTTCAGAGGGGTGTGTGTAAAATGTAACTTCTACATTTGCCACTGTGGTCCTAATGTGGCTCTCTATTTTGATTTTTTTCTTAGGCTAGTGCCTGAATAACATGAAAATGATCTCTTTCTCTGCCAAACTGGAGAAATGCTATTTGTTCCTATAACCTCACATAATCTTTATCGACCTTGTTTTATAGCTTCTTGACTTATTACTCTCTCTTTATATGACCTGAAAACTGGTCCCTCTATCCAGAAGAGAGACAGAAGTCAAGTAATTCTTCCACTCCTCTTCATCCTAAATATATAATTCTCTACCATATCTCTGGCTCAAGACTCCCTGGACTAAATTCTTCCTTTGAGTTTAGACCTAAATCACACAGCCTTATGAACAGATACTTGATAATTACAGGAACCTTCCTGTTCTTCCAACAATTCCAGTCTCAATTTCAGATTTGAATCTCTGTACCCATAGACACTGTAGGGAAACCAGTCTCTTGGTAACTGGAAGGTTTCCCAGGTCGGCATGCTGCGGTAAGAACTCAGAAAGTAATTCTGATACTTAGCTGGTCCATTCCAATGACAGATAAAAGTAATGTACTTGGTGAGTGTGAACTGAGATTTGATATGTACATATGGATTCATCTGAGGTGCGAGGATAGAACACATTTATAATCCTACAAATGATAATAGTTGGATTTAGTGCCTTTTAAAACACTTTGAGATTCATCTCACTTTCAAAAACAATTTAAAAGTCTTTGTTGAAAATATGTCATAATTTAGGCATATCATCATGTGATCATTGCACCTGATGGGGAGAAACAACAATTATGACAGATCAAATGTATCAGATATTTGCTGATATCAAACACAATTCTAAGCATTTTACATATGTTAACACATTTAATCCTCCTTACAACCTTACTGTTACTATTCAGCTTTTACAGATGGGGACAATGTATGAGATAGATGCTATTATTCTTCTAATTTTACATCAGAGAATTCAGGAGCTTGTCAGAATTACACAGCCAGTAAATAGCGTTAGGGTTTAAATAAAATGCAGGCAATTTATTGTGTATCTTCATCTCTTTTCTTCAATCTTTTATTCTTTTCTAGCATGTGTTGCTTTGCACAGTGTTCATTTAATTGCTTCTTATTCACCTAGACAATCCTCTCTGATGGAAAAGGTTGTGCTTTAATGCTATATCCAATGTTATAGTTATATCTCTGCTGAGTGTATGAAAATTTATCATTGAATCCTAGGGCTATTCATCAAATCTCCCCTCTGTGATAAATCTCTCCGCCTGTGATAAAGGTGAGTTTGTTAGACAATGAGAAATAACAAAGAAAATGACCCATAACTATATTCTTGTATTTTTTACACCCAATCTGAAAAGGCCTCCTGAGATGAAGTCATATGTGATGATCGAAAAGATGACACTAATGCAACACAATAAGCTGGTACAACTAGTGTACAAGTCCCACGTGACTGACAATAAAAGCTACTGTTCAGAGGAGGAAGAGGTTTAGCCCCAAGATGCACCAAGTCACTGATAAACAAGCTGTGTCCAATCGATGAGAAATTCTGGAGCTGTTCATCCACCAGGCTTTATCTCTTCATGTATGCCAGAGTGAGTAAGGGCTACACACCTACAGAAAACTACAAGGATGTATGAAAAGTTACTGATTTCCAAATAATCTGATGATCCCTATAACAAACTTACTGGGTTGACAAGCAATTGCCATTAGAAGTTCCATGGGATCCAGCTATGCCCCTGCTAGGTATCTTCTCCAAAGAGCTTAAGTTATCATACTCCAGCAACACATGCATACCAGTATTTACAGCAGCACAATTCACAATAGCTAAATCCTGGAAGTGGCTAGAATATCCATCAACAGACAACCAGGTAAAGAAAATGTGGTATGTATATATGATGGAATACTACTCAGCTATAGAGAATGATACATTTGTAGGGAAATGAATGCACCTGGAAAACAATGTTGAGTGAAATAAACCAGACACACAAGCTTTAATACCCTATGGTATCTCTCATGTAAGTGGGGCGCACAAAGAAAATGATAAAGGATGGCTAGACAGGGACAGAGGGGTGGATCTCTCACAAGAGGGAAGTACTCCAAGGAAACAAAGGCGGGGGATGAGGAGGAGGGGAAGGGGAAATGAGAGAAATAACGATGTGCCATGTACAGGAACCTAAAATCCCCAATTAGTGTAAACACTATATGCCATAACATGAGCTAAGACAAATAAAGTTAAGTACAAAAAGGGCATAGAGGAACAGGCGGTGGTGATGGGGGAGTAAAAAAAAAGAAACAGATTGTGCTATGTCCATGTAACCGCTCCCCAAGATGATTGTACACTGCACCAATTACAAACATGGACTAATAAAGTAAAACAAAAATAATAAAAAGATTTCCAGGTTGGTATTGTGTTAATTTTTAAAATTACCCACCCATCTGTTTAATCACTACAGCAAGTATTTACACTTACTATGTACTGAACCTGTTAGGTAAGAGGAACCTCTGTCTTAGAAAGGGGAAAGGAGGAAAAAATAACTCCTCAGACCAGGCAACCGTGTCTTGGTGCAACTTGGCATTGTAGGAGATATTTAAGAAATCACCCCTGGGTCTGAATTCGAATGTTTTAAATGAGTTGGAATCAAGTATTTGACTAAATCTGTGGATTTGCCAAGCGTACTCTGAGTTCTCACTATGTTTAAACACTGTGGGAATAAAGTAAAAATAAGTTCCAGCGCTCGAGAAGATACTGCATTAGGTTTTATGATGTGTCTAGAAAGCAGGTAGTCAGGGGCAAGTGGGTGAGGAGGATCTGGTTATGTAATGTGAGATGAAGACTTCTGGAAGTTCTTCAGAGCCTCGGCTGAGTGTCCCTGATCTGGTGCCCACCACTATCATTGTTCTGCTCATCTTTGTGGATGCCAACAAACAGCATTTCCAGTTCCCCAGGGGAGCATGCTCTGTGTAAGAGGCCATGGGCACAAAACACGTGCATCTGCCCCGGAAATCTTCCTGTGCACTGTCTTCCCCCTGCCTTCCCATCTTCTGGTAGGAGGAGAGGACTTTGGATTTTATGTTGGGTGAAACCACAAGATGCCAAAAGCTGGAGAAACTCGTCTGCTAATCCACTGTGAAATGCTACATAAGGGAGAAATTGGTGTTAAGCCAGTGGGATTTGGACACTCTTGTTTGAGACAATTGTCCTAATTTAACTATTCAGTAACAGTGTTTGACTTACGTAGGGTCAAATCATAAAATCCAAGACACTAGGTCAAGGCATAAGGGAGGATAATCATAAAAATTTAACTGTAAAATTTATGCACATCTATAAAGCAATTGCATGTACATTACTTCACTTTGGCATCGAGTCTTACAAGAAGCTAGAGCAGACAGTGTCACACCCCTTTTGCTAGTAGAAGAACCAGCTTTTTTGTGTCAAACTGTATGAAATCAGGAGATTATCAAATTTAGTCTAGTTAAAGGAAAGCTGCTGCTTAGAACGATCTATGGACTAGAGATTTTGCTTATACAGGGTTTAAAATCATTTGCTTAAAAGTCTTTCTTCCCTGCATTAGTTGGATATGTAAGTCTGGAGTGATGGGCAAAGAGTATGAGGGGTGGGTTTGCCATTCTAAGGGTGCATGATCCCACCTTGGCTGTGACTCCCCCGGCTGCCCTAGAGCTGCTGTGAGTGCCATTAGAACAATGCGGAAAGTTGTTGCACAACATGGAGGTCCTGGTTCTTCTTCCTATTTGGAGTACTATAATCACATTCAAGGCTGTCCCTATTTTTCAGCTGGAACTTCCTAACACAGCTTGTCTCTTTCCACTCCTAAACAAATACAAACAGCTCTCCCCTCCCAGAGCGTCCAGTTTTTGCACAGTTATCGGTTTCTGTTATGATATGTGTTAATATCATTTGGTCTTCTGTTCTTTTTAGAAATGGAGAATTTTTGCATGCAAAATGTTTCTGTCATCTCCAAGGGTTCTATCAGGGTGCTCACCCACCCAGACTCCCCTTCTCTTCCACCTACTGAATATTTCTAATTTATTTTAATTTCACTAATTTATGCAACTAATATACCAAGCACGTTTTTAGATACGGGGCACATAAAAGTGCACAGGGAATGATTCCTACCCTTAACAGAAAGATTTTTAAAATTATTTAAGGTCAATAAATATGAATGTTTATTTGAGTTGACTTCATAAATGTATGCTAAATCTTTAACAGAAAATGTATTGCACCCATGAGGATTGGGATTAGTGCAAAAGTAGAACACATGAAACTCATCAGCCAAGGAGCTCCGAGGATGAAAGAACAGATTATACTCGAGCTTGTCTATAACCTCAAAGCTCATAAGCCTGAGGCTCTGTGGCAGCCACTACATAGACAGCACAATTGTTATAGACAGCACAATTCAAACTGGGGTAAGAGAAGGGAATTTAGTGGCTCATGTGCCATTAAAAATCCAGATGAGGAACCTATTGGGTTAGAAATAAATTCTCTAGTTTCAAAGGTGATACTTAGAATAGATTCTTCTTCTGGATAAGTGATCTTTATGCATTGAAAAAGTCGCTTCTTTATCATCAGCAAGCTTTAAAGCAAGCACTTGTCTTTCCTTGACACAGTAGGAAATACGGCACTGCAGGCAAGAAGACAGCTAAGGGTTGCCAATTAAGGGTCACTGTGCTCAATCCTTGCAAAAAGCTGGGTTACATTCTTAGTCTTGGCAAGATGGGGAACGATTTGTATTGTCTGTGAATTTTAGCAGATGAAGCAGCAGAAAGACAGGCTGGTGTGTGTCTTTTTACCTTGAGCTGTCCAGAAGGGATGAAACTTCTCTTGTAAGGAATCATTTATGTGTATTGGGTAACTCAAGCTCTGCCAGGCATGTAGGCAATGAGGACGAATGTGAAAAATAGAAATAAGTACACAGGTGAGCCTTTAAATGTGTCATGAAAACCATTTTCAGACAGTAGTTTGAAACAGTTGTACATAAATTCAGGTTGAGATGGTATGGTATCAGCTTGTCTGGTATCAGTAGCTCAAAGCTTTAAAATGTTACAGAACTATTCCATAAGTAAATAAACAAGTACATTTTGCAAAATAGCACAAGAAATACTAGTAAAAATACTTTTTTGTAAAAATACTTTTTACAAAATAGTATTTATTGGATGCAACTAGAGACCATACTCATAAGTGAAATAAATCAGACTCGCATGTGTAAACATCATACTGTCTCCCTAGTGTGAGAATCTGAGTCAATAAGATCCAAAAGGTACAATAGATACTGTGAAAGGGAAAAAACCTGCTCAAAAGGAAAGAACAGCAAGAAAGGAGAAAAGAAGGAAGAAATATATACACAAACATACACACGCACACACACACATGATAGTTAAGATAATTGTACTATTAATTTCTACTAGTTCATTGAAAGGAAGTTAGTGTTTATATTAGTTAACCAACCTTACATGCCTGTATCTGGTAATCTGAGCAACTGCTTTGAAGATAACAATATACAATATAATAACCATTGTTAACTTCCTATCATCTTGTTTTGACATTCTGTATCACTCTTACTGCTTTTTTGTTATTCTCTTTAAAACAAAATAGTATTTATAGTATAGAGATCCAGGTACTTGTATCAAGATTATATTCAGGTCTGGGTAGATCTAGGTTCTCAGGTGAAGTGTTTTTTAAATTAGTATCTATTTGTAATTCATAATAATTGCACTCACATATACACATCACATCTTCATCATTCCCTCTTCTCTCCATACCACCATCTCCAGATCCCCCTCCCGTCTCCACAAAGCCTATCTCCATGCCTTTATTTCCCCTACTTCTTGGTTATGCTTTCCTCTGTGGATTCCTCCTTAGGCAAGTTATTGGCTTGAGTTCTGAGACTGCTCCTACTACCACCAGTTTTATATTCCATTCCCTCACTAAGCAATAGGAAGGAAAAAACTCTTTCCAATCATTTAGATGAAATTCCTAGAGTTGAGTCTTATTGAATGTACTTGGGCCATGATCCAATCCCAAAATAATCATTTCCAGTTAGTCTCCAGAAGTGATTGACTCAGTTTTCCAGCCCGTGTCACAGGTCACCCAAACCGCATGGACTAGGGGATGAAGAATCCTGTCATCAGCAGCAGTGGCATGATATGACAGGATTTCCAGGTCAGGGACAATGGGGATGCTGCGGCGGTAGAGTGAGGGTTGGGGGCATAGTTCCTACTGTAGATGAATCTCACAAGAAAATATTACACCTACCCTTCTCTTTCCGGGTATGCAATTACTTCTTTATGACTCAAGATTCTTCCAATTACAAGAAATAGAAAACATGCTATCTCTACTGAAGGCCATAAACAAAACAAAGCCCAACCAAACAAAAAATCCTCAAACAAACCCACTAAAATAGTTTGTAGAAGGATCCTAGAGTATCTGGCAGGATAAAAGGAAGAGGTGATTATGCCTCTTGAGGAGCAAGAAATAAAGATTATTAGCTGTAGCACAGAGCAGGAGTTTATGGTCACTCCAGAGTAATGGAATCAATGTTGCTCCACTATAAAGATTTCCAATATGTGTCTTAATTAAAATTCCAAATTCTCCAGAAAGAGTGTTTGACTAGCCTACTGTAGGTGCAACCTAAATCTCTGGATCAATCTTATTGCTGGGAGATAGAACTACATAATATGACACAAGCAAAATTGCCCTTTTTTAAAGATGAGAAAATCACACTCATGAAAATGAACTTTCCCAATACTGTATAGCTAATTATAGCAGAGACAGTACTTAAATAAATTATGATTGTATAATTTGTGTTCTGTAACTAGTACCAGGCCAGTTAAACTCACTGTGATAGGATCCTAAGCCTACAGTTCTTAAATGTCATAAATTTTGCTTATTATGTGCCTTTTTTATTTATGTTTTTTGATTCCCTACTATTACTGAAGTTGCGTTCAAACACTCCAGTCTCTCCCAGCAAGGACAGTGTTCTTGTGGGTCCAATATGAATGGCATAAAAACTAAACACAAGATTTATTTGTCGGAGAGCCTGATTCCCCTCTGGACAGTGGTCCTCCCTCCTTAATACACTTTCCTGAGAACTCATCTCTTCTTTCTATATGAATCTGAGTCTGAATTCTATAGGATCTTGAGTTTAGTTTATTGAAGGAATGATTCTTTCACCATACCACTCTACTCCTCACAAATATCTATGACTTGAGAATTCCAAACTCTTTAACAGTTTCTGCTCACAATATGTGGGAGGAAGTCATTAGAACATTTCACAGGAAGCACAAACTGTGGTGAAATTAGATAGGAAAACATCCCTGGTTATGGCATACTTCTGCTGGAGGTGACGAAGTTGATTCATTCACCTGTTCTGGCCATCAGATTGTAGACTATTTTTCAGTTGCTTTTTGAAGGTTACACACACACACATGTACATACACATAGCATGTATATGTACATATAACATATGTCATTTACATGCAACACACATGCACACAACACATGTATGCATAACATATATGCACACCACAAACATGTGTGTGCATATATGTACACATATATGTATATATGTACATGTTTGTATCCAGAGGGGGATCTGCCTCTCTGAGGAACACATCTGTGTTTAATCCTGATGCCCTTCATATCTGGCCCCCAAGGACACTGTCCTTGCTGGAAGAGACTGGACTATTTGAACACAGCTTAATTAATACTAGGGAATCAAAAAAGCACAAAAGGCACATAAAAAGCAAAATTATGACATTTGAGAGCTGTAGGCTTAGGATCCTATCACAGTGCGTTTAACGGGCCTGGCCTGGTATAAGTTACAGAATCTATCTATCTATCTATCTAATCTATCCATCTATCATGTATATTTATTTCCGTCAAGTCTCATGCCTGTTGATTCTCCACCTGTAGATTCAAACCTCAGACTGAAAATATTTGAAAATAAAATTTCATCTACACTTCGTATGTTCAGATTTTTTCTTGTCATTATTCTTTACGCAGCACAGCATACCATTTGCCTAGACATGATTTAAAGGTTAGGAAAGGGTTCCATGGATCATACACAAATACTATGCCATTTTATATCGGAGCCTTGAACGCTTGCAAATTTTGGTAGCTGTGGTGGAATCTGCCATGGCTCCCAAGGGATGATTGCACATGTGTGTGTGCGTGCGCGCGCGCGCGCGCACGCACACACACACACACACACACACACAGGAATAAAGAGGGGGGAGGGAGAGCAAGGAGAACAACTGAGACTAGTAATAACTTTATACACTTTAGAAGAGAACTGTATAAAACAAATTAAATTCTACGTAATGTGGTTTTATGTGTTTTTTCATAGTCTACTGCAAAGTGAACCCTAACCCTCTTCACTAAGAGAGTTAAAGTTTTCGTGGTGACCTGCTTGGCTCCTCATTCGCTATGCTTCCTGCTGTTCTGTTTCCTGACCAGAGGCAGCTGTGATGCCGTAGTCTATGCTGGGATGACCACTGCTTGCGGCTAGGAGGTTATAACAGAAAGTTTAGTCTCTCAGTTGAGACTTGTTCAGATTTCAGTACTGAAGCACAGTCTTCATCGTTGTCTACACTTTCGAGAACTTTCTGTTGCCGTTAGCTCGAGCATGGGACCCTTGTGCAGAGTTCCGGTTTTCTGCTTGGTCTCTTTGATCTGTTGAGCTGAGTGAAATTATGCCTCACTGTGAGTTCACTTGGGCAAATCCCCCTTGGCCCCGCCAAAATCATCTGACTCTGCTATAGCATCCTCTAGGTCTCCCTTCACCCTTTAACCCTTTTGTGTGCTGTTTCTCCTGTTCTACTGTCTTCTGTCCCTTCACTGGCTCAGTAGCTGAGAAGAATGCTGTTGCTCTAGGAATTTCAGGCCAACATTAGCATAGGCTACAAAAGCACACACTGACAGGGTTTGCTGACAGCATCCAGGGCGGAAGAGGGCAGAAGAAACTTATCAGAGAGGGTTGAGGATGATATATATCTCTGATCCCTGACTCTCCCCAAGGCCATCTGCTTCAAGGGAGAATTAGCAGTAAGTTCATAAGATGAATGAAAAATAGCTTTATTGGGCAAAAATAACAGATTAGCAGTTGATAAGCACAAATCATTTTTACCTGCCTTATCTCCATTAATTCTCACAGGTGCATCATCTCCTTTAATCCTCACAAGCTTGAGGGAGATGTTATTATGATACCCTTTTCCAGATGAATCACATAAAAGTTTTTTTTTGCAGTGCTGAGGATCGAACTCAGGACCTTGAGCTTGCCAGGCAGGCACATATTCCACTGAGCTATGTCCCCAGCCCCTCACATAAAAGTTATGAACTGGTTAAAATGTCTACAGTTAGAGTTGGGTCTGAACCAAGATCTCTTTGCTCTGAATCTGATCTCCTTTCCTGACTCTTGGTAGCTGCACTAGAAAAGGCTGTGATTTTTTGACTTCCTAACACAGAACCAGGCTTTGTATTGCCATTTTCATGGGTTTAGAGCACAGATCTATGAAATGATTTCCTTACAGAAGCACTAGATCAGCAAAAGAAGATCTGCTTATTGTACAAGCACAAGGATATCTCCATAGATCAAGTGTAAGTTGTAGGTCAAGACTGAAATATCAGAAATGGAACAATGAGAAGCTACTATTATGTAATCTAAGAATCTGTCCAACTTGGGCCTTCTTCAGCAAAGAGAAGAAAACTAACTGCACTTTTTGCTTGAGAATATTCAGTTCATTTGAAATTATGAACGACTGTATTTTTAAAAAGAAATTCAATATTATTTACATAGGAAAAATGATGACGTTCCTTAGATTATGTGTTAGCAAGGTTATGACTAGAAATGGCAAAACAGACAAATGAAAGAGTCTTGCTAGGAGGACCCACTGGGGAAGTCTGAGAAATTCCTTTATTGTGTAGCAAAGAAGCGCAAAATGTGTACAGGGCTATATCTTAGGTGGTCAAAGAAGAGATTTTCTAAGGTCTTCTCTCTCTTTGATTCTAGGAAGAGAAAATAAAATTTTCTTTTTATTTTAAGAGGAGCTTAATTCATGAGAAGCAGCCAAGGCTCTTTTTCCGTGTATAACAATGCTGCTGACACACAGCTGGAGACTAATTTATCGTCACGTTTAAGGAAAGCTTTTAACAAACAACAACATAGAGGGACATTAGGCAGTTCCTGTTCCCTGCATAAAACAAAGTGATAAATGGTGTGTGAATCTTACAGCCACAATCCCTCCAACGGAATCTCTAAAGTGCGTGAGTTAAAATATCTGAGAACTGTCTTTTCAAATTTACAAGGCATTTCATAGGAAAAGATTGAGTAAAGTTAGCTGCACTTGATTAGTTTCTTTTTATCTCAAAGCCGGTCTTATTTCACCATTTTCATGCTTCACATTTATAAAATGTATGATGATTTTTCCTTTAGAAGACTCAGGTGAGTTAGATTCATGACTAGTTCTCCCCCCATTACTATGACATCTATTTTTTATTGTTGACAATTAAGATGTTCTAAAGGAGACCAGACTGGGAGCATACCCTCAATCCATAAATCTTTGCTTTGTGTGAGCGAAAGTCAAGCATGTCAAGCCAAGAGAAATTCAAGGGCTATTTCTAAGTTTTATATAGTGTCTGCCAATATGGTATCTATGGCAACCTGCTCACCTGATTACCTTCCTTTCACACATACCTTCTTTTTCTTTGGATGTTCAGTTTGAGGATTGAGACCCTTCAGATTTTAAGTGGCCACCTTGGCATGAAAGCCCAGACTAAGGCTGGTGTACCATGGCCAGCCAACAGGCCAAATTCAGCCCACTGCCTACTCTTATGAGCACAGTGTTACTGGAACGCAGCCATACTGATCTGTTTATCAGTTGTCCATGGTTACTTTCTTACCATAATGGCAAAGCTGAGTGGCTGTGACAGTGAGGCTCAAAAGTGCTTGAAATGTATACTACCTTGTCCTTATCAAAAATAGTTTCATTATGCCTGGTCCAGCCCCTGTAAGGCTGGTGTTAATAGGGGTACAAGCAAGAGTGTTTTCCTTCCAGTTGTTGCCTATATAGAAAACTAGTTTTTCACTTTATTCTCTATTATTTAAACATTCACAAGATTTAGTTGTAACTCAGATTTCATTTTTTTAATATTCAAAAGAAAACCACTATTGCCCACAGATATTTCATAGTTTAAAATGATAGATAAAACAAACAAATGATAGAGAAATGAAGCAGCATTTGTTGGCTTGTTGGTTCGCTTTACCAATCTCCCCTCCTGCCCACACCAGCAGAAATGCCCAAGTGATTTTTTTCAGTGACTTTGAACCATTGAACTTTCCTTCTTCACCTCCCTACCCACCCTCCAGTCTTGTACTGGCAGTCATATTTTCAGTGGTTTAAATGCTCAGTCCTGATACAAGCATCCAGAGAATGCGGGGGGCCCTTTGAGGTAAAGCAGATCTCATTTTCATGGGGATTTTTCTTCTTGCAGAAATTAAGATACCAAAAAGAAAATAACATTCACTACAGCAAGTTGGAGTTAGGATCCTGAAATGGTAAAGTTTCCTCCCAACAGCCTGCTCATAAATCCTCTTAAGCATGCAGCCCTTAGCACAAGTCCCTACTAAATTAAATATCAAGCAGAACTAGGAAAAGATTGGTAAGTATATATGATTATTTTATGAGCTTGGGAGAGAGACAGCACATGGGAATTTGAACCCCTAATTACTGCTTCTCCCTTCTTGCTTTTTCTAAAGAGTTGTAGAGAGTTGCCAGATTTACTTTCCTGAATATCCAGTTCTGATCAAGCACCAGTTGTTTTTCAAAGGGCATGGGGAATTCAGTGTGATCTTCCTTGGTAATGTTGAATTCCTTCTTTGGAGAGGAAATTCCAACCTTTGTAGTGCTTTGCCATATTCTCTGAAGCAACAGAACAATTCAGCAGTGGTCCTCCAACTTGTAAACTTCTGTCCCCAAAAGCCAGAGGCTAAGCTCTCCTATCTCTTCTCTTACAAATACTGAAGAACAAAATGAAAATCAGTAATAGCAAAAGAGAACTAGAAGCATGAATGTATTCCACAGCACCAAAATGTAGGTTATTTGGATAACATGCAACAATTGAGTTCTAATCCTTGCCTGCATTTAGCTAGTTACATGATCCAAGGGGGCTGTCTCATATCGTTGAAGCGTGTGTTCATTGTGCAAAAACAAGAGAAGAGGCTTGATTTTGAAGATTTTCCTTGCAAACATGTTCAGGTGACACTCACATTCTCAACTATGAGGAATGTCAATCTAGGGAACAGGTTTTTAGAGAAAGGCAGTCTTGGTAATTTACTGTCTTAGATCACTCTCCCACTAGTCTAACTAAACAAAACTTGCAGGACCATCCAGACCCTTGAATACCCTTGATAAGATCAATGACCCTTCTGTTTAGAAAGTCATATTCTTTGACCAAAAATACAACCTTGACATTTTCCCAGGTAGAAGTCAAGAAAATGAATACAATTTCCTTTCCCACCAGATCAGCTGGAACAACCTTATCCCTTAGAAAAGATATGCTACCAACAGATGGACACTGCACCATAAGATGTACTGTCTCATCTTGAGCTGAGGGAACAAGGTAACTTCTTCCCCAAGCCTATAATTTTATGATTATACAGCTCTTAAGGCTCTGATTTTCTTGTCTATGATTAAGACTTTGAAAAGCACACATTTTTATTGAGGTGAATCTTGCCTTAACGGGTGTGGGTGGGACCCAGTTCATTAAAGACTTTTATATTAAAAGACATTTAATCCTCCCCTTAGTTTTTATAGAAAAAAAATCTCAATAGTGACACCATAATATGTGACCTTAATCATTGCACCTGGAGTCATTCACCAAGAATACCACCGGAACTTTGCCAACAACATTGAGCTCTGCACATTAGCAGTACAATGATTTCAAAATCACATTCATCCATACTTTTTAGGAAGTTCTAAAAGTAGCTCAGTCAGCCTGGATAAATTAGTTCTTTCTGTGAAGTGGGGGAATAATATCACTCATTATTAGCACATTTTGTGGAAATGGCATTAATTCAAATTGTTAGTAATTTAAGATGCGTATTTCAAAAGCACGTGATTTAATTCAGTGGGATGAATAAGATTAAATTTGCTCCAACCTCGTGTCAAGAAACAACTACAAGGTGGTGTTATAATGAATGGAAACAGTCTTGGTAGCAAAGCATACTTAAGGATTTAAGCCAATAAATGTCCTTTGACCACTGGGATTCCATTCAGGGCTCCTGTGCACAAGCAAACTGCTGCCAACCCACAGAGAGCAGTGATTCTCCCATAGTCTTTCCTTCTAAGTATAAAAGGACTTTGCTTCATCCTTGAGAGCATTCAGAAAGAAGTACTTGTTGAGGTTTAAGACAAAAGGAAAGAAAAGCCACATTGTCCCAGCCCCAAAGAAAGTACACAAACACCTTTCTTCTCATACTTTGGGGCCCGATATATGGGTAAGAGAATTGAAGTCAGTCTTATAGGAAGTGAAGACAAGATTTTAAGCCAAATATCCCACCCTCAACAGTGTCATCCATCCATCTTCCCTGGTAATGCTGTAGGTCAGTGATGGCGAACTCTTGAGAGCATTCAATGATGCAAACAGCCCGCTGTGGCGTGCATACCGTAGGCTCACCACCATCGCCCTAGGTCAAGGTCCTTGGCATTTTCACTTGGAAAACTAATGCGAAAGCATGGAAACTGGTTTCTTTGTTACAAATGTCTTCTGCCCTGGGCCCATCTGCCTTACCTACTGTTAAACTCACTGTGAATACATGTTTACTAGAACGGAAATGAGATCTGCTCATATTCATGCTTAAAATTCTTCTATGTCTCTCATAACCATCACGACAAGCTTCAGACTTGTTAGGATAGGACTTGCAGCCCCTTCCTTGCGATCTGTCTGCTTGTCTAGAGGAGTACGCTGCCCCTGTCAAGCCCATCGATGTACGTTCTTCAAGTGCTTCTACGGTTTATTGTCTCGGATACAGTGTACGTGCCACGGCACTTCTCACGTGAGCTGAAACTCACTGGCTAAAAAAATGATCTCCAAACATACAGGACTCTTACTTTTGAGGCAGAGAGGGTTCTGAGGCTTTTACACTGGTTGGTGTGTTCAGTTATTTTAGCCCCAGTCGGCAGTAGTTGCTTCTTTTACCCTTGCTTCATAACGGAGGAGCCCAAAGCGTGGAGCAGTTCAGCCACTCGCCCGAGGTTCCACAGAAGCTGCGATTCCAGGTCACGTGCTCATGTGGAAGGTATTTTGGTGCCTCTAGATCTCTTCCTTCAAAATTCTGGTCAGAGGCGTTTCACTGGGATACTCCCATCATGCCCTTGACCTGAGCCTCTTCCATTATAATACCTACTGCACTCCCCCTGCTAAGGTCCAAGAGCAGCTGTGATCTCAGTGCTCTCCCTGGTCTTTCCAAGAATTTTTCCACACATATTTATGAAATGGTGAATAATTTGTGCAGTAAATTATTTTACAAAAATTATTACAATAATTTACACTATTATTGCATACTAATTTTAATAATGAGATTTATTATTACAATACATTTTATAATAAATCATTTCTACATAAATTAGTTCCTTGTTTTAAAATTTTCTATCTTTCTAGTGAGTAACTTAGCCTCTACAAAACAACAGGTACTCAGTACTGAGTGATAAAATAAAAGAGTGAATGGACGGATAGATTTTTTCCTCCTGCCCATCCGGAAGTAGAGCTACTACCATAAAAATAGCAGCTCTCCTTACTTTGCTTTACCATTCTCTTAATTACAAATATTACCTCACATCGCCAGGAAACTTTAAAGAAAATATTTTCTTGTGTAGCCTTTGCGTTATAGGACGTATCATACTTCTCCGTTTTAGTATTGGCTTATAGGATATATCATAATTCTCAATTTTAATATTTGTTTATAGGATATATCATACTTTTAATTACAACAGAAATTTTTCCAGATTGCTCTTAGACAGAGAATGAAACATTTTCTGTGTATTGGATGTTGTTCGAAATATTTATTTGATTTCATTTAATTATAGCAATCTTTTTGGGTAAGCATGATTATCTACATTTGGCAAAAGACAGAACTGAGGTTCAGAGTCATTAAATATCTTACCCACATCACACAATGAGTAATTTTCAGAGTGGAAACCCAAAGTCAGGTCTACAGACTCCCAAAGTGCCTCGGTTAACGCCTATCCAGCGGCATAGGGGTCTGAAGCCAGGCTGGCTGCCTATGGAACCAACTACTCTTTAAAATGACAGTAAAATAAATCCACAAGTAAAATAAACCTGTTTGACTTTGTTACTCAGTGGCTAATTTTGTCTTGTGTTTTCCAAGATGGTAGTAAAGAGCACCTCTGGTGTAGACTGTTAGTGTGCCTTCGTGGTTGAATCCCAGTGTACTCAGTTTATTGACTTGAAACACAGGCATAATAATAAAACCTTCTTTATGGGATTATTGTACTCCAGCTCTTGATCCAATAGTCCAGCACCTGAGGAGAGGGATTCTCATGCCTACTTAGCTCAGCACTTCTGCTGTCTCCTGTCTGACTAGAATGTGCCATTCCTTGCCTGGGCTGTTGTAAGATGGAAGTTGATAGTTATGAATCTAAGAGTTCCCTTGACTGAAGGTCTTCTTTCCCCAAGAAGTGATGGTTCTCTTGCGGCAGCTCTAACAGTTATATGCTTTATGTCTACATCATGCTATGTAAATTGTAGTCAATTCCCTAAGGTTAACAATCGAAATTCCCAGTAGTAGTAAAGAAAGTAGCCATTTGTAAGTCATTCGTAGTAATCTTTTCTAACTGATAATTAAACACTAATTAGCTCATTTACTTAGTGTTGTTTTTACTTGGTAAGATGTTTAATGAGTTAATTACAAGAAAAAGAATTGAGTGGTAATTAAATGCCAATTAAGGATTTTTATATATGTAAGCAAAGCTTATTGGTTAACTAATAACGTTTAAAACTGAAACAATGAACTAAATACTTTAAGGTAATGCGATAAGAATTGTTTTACCTTTATTCTGATTATCATGGTGCGTTAGTCTTGTTTCACGTGCAGCAGTATCAGCAAGTTTCAGGTTATGAGGATTTCTCAGCCTCAGCTCTGTGGAGATGTGGAGAACAAAAATAATTTGTTGTAAGGAACAACCTTATAGGATGTTTAGCAGCTTCAAGGCCTTTACACATAGGAAGCAGCAGTATTTTTTCAATTGCAACACCAAAAATGTCTCTAAGCATTATCAAATAACCCTGGGCATGGGGTAGGGATGGGGATATAAAACCTCTCCCAGTGAAACACCACTGAGGCATACCCTAATTTTTAAATTTTTTCTTTTATTTCTATTCAAGATTATTGAATTTTCACTATTTGTCTGAAGATTCTTTTTTAATTTAGAAATTTATTGTGTAATCCACCAGCTCCATATAGCTTTAGTTTACAAAACAAAAACAAAAAGAAAAATCAAAAACAGTGAAATCAAGACATTATTTCAAAGTCTGGGCCCTTGCAGCTTCCAAGAACAAGAGCTCTGAACATTATATAATCCCCATTGGGAGAATAAGACAAAAATATGAATGGAACCATGACATTTCAGAAAAGAAAGATTTTGTATAACTGAAGGATCGATCCTTCCTAGCAGGAGCTAACTGTCTTTACAAGAAGTGGGGTGGGAGGAAAGGGGGGCTGGTGAAGAGGAAGAGAGAAGAAAGAAGCAACCCAGAGCAGAGCAGAATCCAACTCCAGTGCTGTGAGCCAGCCGGTCACACATCCACAGAAACCTAGTGTCCTGCAAAATATGCTTTCATTTTTCTGTCTTACCCTGGGGCTCAAATCCTGACTCATTTCGGCTGTGATTCCACAGGTACCAGGAAAGATTGTGGCCTTAGAATGTTCATTTATACTTTTGTGCTACTGTACTTCAACAGTGGTCTGATTGCTGGACAAGCTTACAAACCGTACAAGGTTGGAAACATGACTTAAGTGTGTGTAAAGACTCCAGCGAGAGAAAGTAAAGAAGAAAGGAAAGGCGGGCAAGGCCCCCAGGAATAACCAGGGGACATTTAAAGGAACTGTCAGAATGCCAGCTATACTTAAACCCATTTTTTTAAAAAGGTTTTTTTGGCTTAAAATATTTTACTCTAGATGAATTTATGTCAACTGTCAATGGAAAAAATGTCACTAATACACCATGGGCACATTTTGCAGTGTAAATCCATGTCTCCCCTTGTCTTATATGGTGAACTTCAACCTAGCAATTATTACAACAAATGTTACAGTCTAAAGCTCAAACACATTTTAGCCATTTTGCAATTTTATGGCATACAAACCAAATAAAATCTACACCCTAGCAAGCATCCCCACCTGGGACTATGGGGACACAGCCTTTTCCTGCAGGTGCTTCTCCAAGTTGTCCATGTCATCTTCAGCCTCACTTTCCATCTCTCTGCTCTGAGGCGGCTGTGGCAGGAGCTGCAGGTGTTATAGGAGTCGTGGGGATGTAGGAGCCGCAGGGGTTATAGGAGGGGCAGAGGTTTTAGGAGCCGCAGGAGTTGTAGTCACCACCTTTTCTTTCTGTGTTTTTTTGTGTTTCTTCTCCTTTTTGTGTTTCTCATCTGTCTTCTTCTTCCCCCTTCCTTCTTGGTTGGAATTCCTGGCTGATGATGATGGGCTTGGCGTTGGGATTTTAGCCTTTGTGACAGGCACTACAGGGAACCAGTTTGTAGAGGCTGTGTGAGACTGCACAGGGGATGGAGGTGCTAGGGGATTTTTAGCTGTTGCCTCAGGAGATCCAGAGGCAGATTGAGAGGATGAAACCGTTCTTATACATTGTAGACGTAGTCAGGCAGCCTTTTTTGTCTTTTTAAGTCCTGGAGCTCTGGAGACTCTTCTAAAGGGCCTGTTACTTGGACACGGAGACTGCCTTCTTTGGGGTGAAGCTGATGTTCCTCTTCCAACAGGTGGAGGATTTGAGGTGTGAGGAGCTCCAGGCCGCTATGAGGGAGAATGCTGTTTGTCTGGTTGTGGTGACCAGGTCTCCCTGGGGGAGGCTTGGGGAAGACCCTTTCCTATGCTTTGATGAGAGAGAAGGCAGCGTCTGTTGGTGGCTGGGGAGCTTCTTTGTTTCTCAGTTGGAGAGGGGAAGACCGGCACTTTGGTGGAAGGGATGGTGATGCCCTTCTCTTAGGAGGGGGCGGGGTGAAGCCGCTCTTCTCTTTGGAGGCGAAGGAGAGCACATCCTCTGTAAGGGAGGAGAACATTTTCTTGGGCAAGGTGAACTCCGCTGAGGGGGAGGTGAGGGAGTGGGAGATCGCAGCAGAGGAAGAGGATGAGGAGCTGGTGAAGGAGAGCAACGCCTTCTGGCGAGTAGAGGGAAGGGCCTTCTCCTTCGCCTAGCGTCAGGGGAAATCTCTTTCCAGGGCTTTCCTGATGATGGAGATGCACTCTGGGAAGGGGAATGTCTCCACGGACTGCCCGCCTCACCACTTTTCACATGAGACCCCTTAGGTCGCTCATCTTCAGAGGAAGAGGAGGAGGCAGGGTCAGAAGAAGCCTGCAGGTTCGGCTGTCTGTACAGGCATCTCTGCTGCACAGAACGGGTTGCCGCCCTTTGGCCATCTTTATCTACTTCACACTCAGATACCGCTACTTTTCTAGGCTTTGGTGTTGGTGCTGGTGATTCTCTTTTCTCGGTACCTTTATGTTTTATCACTTTACCCGACATTCTCCATGGAGACACAGGAACACAGCTTTTTCTTGTGTGGTTTAGCTGCTGAAGAGTTGGGGAATGACCAGCTTTTGGTGGTGGAGTAGCTGGAGGTGATACCCTGTGCCTTCGTGATGAAGGACTTGCTGGGGAGATGACCTTCGAGCTTTTCGAAGGGGTCTGGATGTTCTCTTGGGAGATTTCTTTGGTGGTGACCAGAACGAGATAATGAGGATGAGTTGCTACTTGCTCCCAGACAAGGTGCTGATGATCGTCTTCTTCTTCTTACTGGAGATCTACTCCTCCTTTGCCTTGGAGGAGACCGCATTGGTCATAGTGAAGTTCTTCTACAAGGAGATGGTCTCCTTGGGTTTGGCCGCCTTCTAGGTGAATACGATCTTAATCGGGACCAATGCCGCCTTCGTGGTCGAGTATGAGAAGGAGAGTGAGAACGGTCCGTGACCTGGATTTGGAACCTGACCGAGATCTCGGCCGGCTCTTTTCCTTTTCTTTTTTGGAAATCTTTTTCCAGAGAAGGTTCTTTAGGTTCTGGTATGGGTTTCGGGCTTGGGAACTTTCAGGATGTCACTAGTAGATGTAGCCTTTTGTACTGATGGTTCCTTTACTTTCACTGAAGGTTCAAGGAGCTCTAGAGTTTTTTCCCTTCTTTTCTGGAGCAGGGGAAGGACTCCGGCTCTTGGTTCTGGGATGAGGAGATGGAGAATGACTGCGCTTTCTCTCTCCTCTCACAGGGGAAGATCGTCTTCTAGTAGAAGGAGACCTGGATTTGCGTCTTCTTGGACTCCAAGAACCCTCCCTTTTTTCTCTGCTGCTATCTTTTTCTTCCTTATTCCTCTTTGTCTTCGTTCTGCGTTTTCAACAACGCCAATTTTTCTGGTTCAATCTATCCCTGTTTCATGGCTTCTTTCTTTAGTTCTAGGAAAGCAGAAGGGATTCCAGTGATGTTTCCTTGCATATCATTTGGGGATCTGAATTCTTCACTTCCGTCTGGTTGAATATAAACTCAATCACAACATCATCTTCAAATTCAAGGATTTCTGTTCCTTGTTTTGCCATCCAAGGCTGTATAGCCTCCAAATTCACTTTGTTCCTGTCCATCTTTTTTTTCCCCCTAGGCATTCTGTAAATTTCAGCTGCTTCAGTAGTTTCTTCTGTTTGTTGCTGAACCGATTATTCTGTTCTGCAGAAGAATATCCATCTTGCTTCCCTCCCCGAAGACCTCTCCTTACCCCTGAAGATGATCTTTTTAATGCTAATTGTAACATCACCAGGCTTCATTGACAATGTATATTTCTAAAAATCAACTGCTACAATGGTAAGAATTAGGCACAGAATTCAGAACCTAAAGATGTGGACTCACAGTAAAGTGTCCCATCAGAGGCTGACCTTGGATGACCAATGCCTCCTCTTTGGTCACCATGCCAGTTTTTTCATCTACCTAACAAGCAATGAAAACCATCTCTACTTTTGCATGGAGGATTAGGACTTCTGATGCCAAAAAGTGTTGAATCATCTTTTTTTCTATGGTCATAAGGATGTTCCACAATCATCTAGAACCTCCCCTTATTTCTTACTTAATTTTTTCTTTAGCTAAAATATATTTATCGATGGCTTTCATTGTGTACTGGGTACTTCTTCTAAATACTGGGGATCAATCAGGGAATACAACAGAAAAATATACATTGTGTTAGCCTGAGACAGAGAATGTGGAAACCAAAAAGCAGTGTGGGAAAGGACCACTGAGTTTGAAAGATGGTGGTGCAGAAGTCTTGCTGAGAAGGAGCTGCGTCTTACCAAAGACAGGGAAACAGACTGTGTAGATATCTGAGGAAACACATCCAAGATAGAATTAGTGCAAAGCCAATTTTCTTTTTCTCATCCAAAAGCCAATTAACCTAAATGGGCATCATAATTAATCTTGTATATAGAGTTAAAATTGTGCATTCTGTTAGCAAAATCTCATGGTTTTTCCTTTTCAAATGTATTAAATATGTCAATAGGATATTTTATGTATGCCTTTTTAATATAGTGTTGGCATAAATTGAAGAAATGGGGAATATGATTGTATATGCTACAAAAGAATAATGAGAGAAAAATGTTATAGTGTCAATGAAAAAATAAACACACATTGTGTTGCTGTCATCTAATAATGTTAAATTAGTTGCCTTTGCCAATTTGAGCTTACTGACAATAATATTTCAGCACTACATTAAGAAGTCACATTCGGACCTATACACTTTCAAATCTTCAAGATTACTATTAAATCACTAGCTGCTTTAATTATAAATCCTAACTAATTAGATAAGCATTGAGCTTTAAAATCTGAATCACATGATGTAAGTCAGGCACAGCTACAGTAAAGAGAAAGTTCTGCTGTTAAATGAATTTTCATATTTTTTCAGGCAACAAAGTAGAAGAGCAGATTACCAAGGTTCACTTTATATTTGATGCATGAAAGTTCAATTTTTAAAAATAATAGTTTTAACAAGACCACAATTCTTGTATTTCACTGACAGATAAAAAATTATATGTAGTTATGGTACATAGGACAATGTTTCAAAATACATATATGTTCTAGAATAGCTTCATCAATCTAATGTGCATATATATATATATATATATATATATGTATGATCTCACATCCTAATTAATTCTGTGATGGATTAACAATTTTACATCCCTTACCTATGCCTTATGGAATGTATATTTTGGATGTCCATGCCTCCATCAGACTTTTTAAAATAATATTTCTTAGATTATTTAGAGTGTCTTATTATATAGTAATTCCTCAGGAAAGATGCAAAAGAACAGTATTCCTCAAATTCTTGTGTGTTCATAAATGTGGATGTTATTCTTAAAAGTCAATTTATTTGTGTATAAAATTCTTAGCTCACATTCTTTTCTTTAATAACTAAATATATCAATCCATTGTTTTCTAGAATAACACAGTGATATAAAATAACACCTTAATTTTACTTTCACTGTAAATGAACTCATTGGTTTGCTTGAATGTCCAAAGGAATATTTTAAGAGTTTAGTAATTTTACTAGAATACTATGTCTGCATTTATGTCCTTATGGGTTGATTTTTCTAGGTAGATTGTATACCCTTACAAAGTACAATATCACCTTTCTTGCCCCTTTTAAGAAAGTTTTCTTTGATTATCATTTTTAATATTTGTTCTTTTCAATTGGTTTGGTTAACAGTTGCAGGAATCTTATTAGAAGCTCTGTTTTACATGTAGGTGATCACACTGATACATTTCTTGTAATCCAGCTCATACTCTCTTCTAATGTGACTGACACATCTCCACCGACGTGGAGTCTGTTCTCTCTCCTGGAATCCGGGTCACGCTTTGTGATTACTCTGACCAATGGATGACAAAGAATGATGCCAAGAGCTTTTAAGATTGGGTCATAAAATGAATACATTTGTCCTATGTCCGTTTATATGTTGAGCTTCCTGCCCGTGAAGCCCTGTCGCCATACTGTGAGGAGTTGCAGGCTGCCTAGAGAGGTTGAGGTACAGCTGTTTCAGGTAGCAGACCCAGCTGGGCTTGCACACAATTGTCAGCAACAACCAACAGGCACCAGGCATAGGACTAAGTGGGTGTTTTCGTAATTGCAGTTCACATTCAAGTTTTCCAGCCAATGTCCCTCGCATTATGGAGCAGAAATGGACTGATCCACTAGTATCTCTTTTGGGCCTCAGAAACCAGGAGACACAATTATTGTCCTCTAGGATTTGGAAATATTTAACACATAGACTAGAAATCTGACACAAATGTGTTTGTTCCTTTTTCTCCTTAATTTTCTGTACCTCTTATTTGCTTTTCCAACTTCTATTATCTTTTGCATTTATTTGCTTTTGCATTTTGTATTGTTTAATCACCAGAATCTTCATTTCTCACAGGGCTTGGGTCGATTTATTTTTAGTTTCCTCATGAATTCTATCATTTTATTTCTGAGTTTTTCTAGCTCTTATTAATGTTGCACTTTCATGTCTTGTAATTCTTAGTGCCATCAAAATAAACCAAGCCAGACATTAGTTAAATTGTTAAGGGTAGAACTCTTTCAGTAATATGCTTTTCCAACAAGGAAAGGAGTCCAGCATAAACTGAACTCAACTTCAATTTATACTAAGGTGATCTTGTGTTTTAAGGAGAGAAAGAAAAACTGAGTAAGAGGTGAGTGGGAGTTGGGTAGAGTCAGGAAACTGAAAAACTGCAGAAAGCAGAAATGGCTGGGGGTGTAGCTCAGGGGGCAGAGTGCTAGTCTAGGATTTGCTAGGACCTCTGGTCAGTCCTCGGCACCTCTGAAAAAAGGGGGGAAATGTGGGAGGGAAGGGACTGGCCTATGTGACACCATCTGTGGTGGTGAATTGGTGCTCATTAAAGTCAGGCTGCCTTCTTCCCGTAGAGGCTGGGAGACAAGGGCCCTATCTCGAGGCACTGACTGGAGAAGTGAGTTCTTTTGGAAGCTTTGATTTTTCTCAAGCAGGGACATTAAGAGGGCTTGAGTCACCGTAGCATGTGGCTTTGAACTATTTGAAACTATGTTAGTGTTTCTTCAAGACTGCATGTGTGAAGGTTGAGGCCTGTGAAGGAGAGTGCTCTGAGGACCTGGGCTGGAGCTTGGTGGCAGAGAGAATGTTTGTCAGAGCTTTTTAGCTTGGTTCAGGAGGGTTGGTCACAGTTTTGATTTGTTCAGTGAACACGTCTTTTCAGCGTTTATTTTTTTCTTTGTCGGAATGTGATTTTGTGTCTCTTTTCTACTTTGCTTATAGGAAGTTTATATGGCACTCCCCCTCTGTCCTTTTCAGTTGGTTATTTTTATGTGAAATGGTTTTTCTTAATGCCTAAGAAGTCGCCGTTCCACTTTTTCATCCCTATAGCTCCTTCTTCCATTGCTTTTCTCTCATTGTGGGAAACATTATCTATCCCCAGAGCTGGGTCTTGCTTGGTGCACTTCCTTTGTCAGCATGAGCTCTTTGCTTTTTACCCCATTCAACTGGGACTGTCTTTCCTGCAGCTTCTCCAAGCAGTTCCTCCTGGAAGGGGCTTTGGGTTATTAATCTGAGAGATCCTATGGTCTACAGTGTTGTCAGTACCTTCAGATCTCTCTGTAGATTCCTTTTGCCCAGATGACTACCTGAGAGTTTCTAAGCCCTTCCCAGGCTGCAGTGTGTGCTCTTCCATGAGTACCTGCCACAGTTTCAGGGCTCTCCTGGTCTTGGGTTCCTATGATGCCCTGGGGGGTATCCTGTGCTTTCTCTTGAACAGAAGCTGAGGGCTTATGTGTGATTTTTGTCCTACTATTTCAGTTGGGAAATTCAAGGAGATTCACACACTATGTAAGAGGCTTCCTTGAGCCACTTACCTATAAAGAGGGCGCATAAACAAATTTAGAGAATATACGGGTGACACACATGTCACTTCTGTTCTCAGAATCAACCCCAGAGAGCAGCTATTATCTTTCCCGTTGTCTTCCGTTATACGTCTTCTACCTAAAACTTGATAGCTTGAAAATCTCTAAAAGAAAACTTTAGGCTTCATAGCATGAAGAAAACACCAGAGGTTTTTTCCCTTCAAACAATGCCCTACAAATATAGCACTTGTTGTCAACAGTTGGTCTCAAACCTTTGAAACTTGAGAATTACTTGAAATGTGGAAGGATGGGGCTGGGGGTAAAACAAGATGAAGGGAAATGTTGAGAATTAGCCAGCTCTGAGTTCTGGAATCTCATTATTTCCTGTAAGAGCAATATGCAGTAATAATACACTGAAATGTTTCTTCTTCTACATGTTGACTGTTGTACAGCGTTGTAGCCCTCAACAGCTACAAACCTCAGATGAAACAAAAGAATTCTGGTTAACAACTTGAGAGAGAAATAGTTGTGGAGTGAGTGAGAGTACTATGTTCGAGGTTATCAGCACTGCCCTTAGTCCTTGACCCGAAGAACCCCTTTCCCAAGAGGATGGAGTTACTGGGTCCTTTACTGAGTAATCTGTCTGAGCATCCTGATCTTTCCAAAGGCGCACTCAGCACAGTCTGCTGAAACCCAGATGCTTCTGATTCTAACTTCGTTTTCAGGTATTAAAGGAGATTAGACCTGAATTACACTTGGGAAAATAATCTCTACTATTATGAAGCAAATAAATCTTTAACAGCATTAAAAAGACATTTCAAAGTGTTTGTTCTACCTTTTCTTTCCCTCTGCACCAATCTTCTTCGCTAAACAACATATTGCAGAATTAAGTGTAAATGAATCAGTAGCATCTGGCTTAGTCTTCCCTCGAATCCCCTTAGGACTTGGGAAATTAGTTGAAAAACCCAGTGGCAAAGCTTTCTGGTAGTATTTGGTCCTCCAAATTGAGCAAGCATGACTGGAATTATTTAGGGACTGCAGTTGTAGTTATGACCTTCCTTTCTATCAAAATGTCTTCAAGGGCAACCAGGGATAAGAATGCTCCATTCTTTGCAGACTCCCTCAAGGTCTCTGAAGCAGTCTCCCCTCTGATCTTATTTCTCTAAGATCTTTATTAGGAAATTCCCACACGTTAATTTCAAATCAATGGTCCTATTGCCTCCTTCAGACTGAAACAGTTACACATGGGCAAAGGCAGAGGCGAGGAAGCTTGAGCTGAGTTGTTTATTTGCTATGGAATGTTCCAGAAACCCCATGAATTCTAAGGATCCCACAGAGAACTCAAGATGACACAAAAGGGATTAAGTGTATGATTTATCTCTGAGATTATTTTTAAAGTTCCTCACTATGAGCGAATATTAATTAAAATTCTTCTGTGTCTGCCAGCATTGAAATAGAAGAGTCAGTGTGGTAGGCAGGGAAGACTCTGGGCTTTGGACTGCAGAAAGATTGGAGTCGATTCACCTCTCTGGTTCTCACTAGTCCTTGACTCTGCAGAAACTTAGCTAAAACTTCAGGTGTATTGCTGGAGCCCTTAGAAACACCAGTGAACTCTTGCCTGGGCCATGCTAGGGGTGAGCTATGGGGTCTAGGGATTTGGGCCTAAGGCAGAGTCAATCAAGGCAGTGCTCTCTGCTCACATTTTAGCCAGTAGCTCCAAAAATACTGAATGTCTGCAGTGATTAAGAACTATAGAAGTCACACTATCAGCCATCCCAGGCAATCTGCTTTTTACTTCTGGGTAACCTCACTGCTATCATTTAAAGATACAAACTGCCCTCTTACCTCCAGAGCTGTTGACTTTGGTCTTGCTTAACCTTGTACACTTTCTCCACTAAGCAGGAGAAAGGAGAGGAGTTGCTCTTTTGAACTATGTTTTGGGGGCTGAGCTGTACGGGTCTAGAGACTCAGAGAGACATTAGATTTCTTGTCTACCCCATTTGGGGTGGGCATTTTAATCTTATAAGCATCCATTTCTGTTGTAAAATGGGTAGAATAACCTGACCTGACAGTTTTTCAGTGAGAATTGAGTGAACTGATATTCTACAGTATTCTTGGTGATGTAAACGGCATATGAAAGAGTCTCATTCTTAGAACTTTTCCATTTTGCTGTTTCTTGGTTTACGAGTTTCTACACTGGCGATGAGGGCTAGTTTCTGTAAGGGTAACTGTGAGTTCAGTGGATCTGCTGTGCGCAAGTTGACTGAAAGTTTTAGGCATTGTAATGAATCTTCGAATGGTTATTCCCAAAAGCCCTCTAAAGGACATACCTGTGCAAAGCAAGGTGCCCCTGAAAACACAAGCTGCTATGCTGCAATTTTTACATGTGGGAATGCATTATCTTTTCCCTAAATAACTACAAAATTCAATCAGTGTAATTACAGAAATCACAGCTGACTCATATTTTTTCTTCTGCTGCTTGATGTTGCTTTATTATCTCTGGAACTAGATGTTTTATAGTTGTTTTATTGCCCTCATAATGTTTTGAGACATCAAACTTCAAATAACTATTTTTTTAATTTTGAAAAAAATGAAATTGGGTAAAGCATGGAGGTTATTATTACCAACACTCATTCACCTACCATAAAAATGAACAAACATGATGTTGATGAATTTCTTTTTACTTCTAATCTTTCAAATTGCAGCCTCTTTATACTGCACTAATCCTGTTCTTGCCCAAAGGAAATCCTTAATTGTAAGTTTCATGTGAATCTTTCTAGCCCATGTGATTTTACTGTTGCTCAACAGAGACCTAATACCAATATGTAATGCTGTTTTGCATTTTTTGAGATGTGTGTGAATGTCTTGACGTTCTGTTTCATTCAACAATATTTTTGAGAATGATGCCTGTTGAAGTATGTAGATCTCATCAACTTATATTAATTATCAAATTACATTTTGTCATATGACAGTACCAGAAAATTGCTTATCCTTTATCGACATTTACATTATTTTCAACTCTGTGTTTATTGTTTTAACCAAAATAGGTTTAGTAGCTGATATATAGCAGTACTATAAAAAAGCATGTTTTGTAATTTATAGCATAATGAAGAAGAAATAGCTATTTGCCAAATAAAATTCTCTCAGAAGTGGCTTTGCCCATTTGGAGTACAAGCATCTTGACCTTCAGTAATGACAATGGGTTGGTATAAGTTTATTATATACTCTGATTCTCAAAATTTAGGGCCTTTTTTCTCTCCCTCAACACCTATCTTGCGTCCTTTGTTATTTTCAGTACTGGAGATTAAGTCCAAGGCCCTGAAATGAGCTACAAACTCAGTCCTTTTCACTTTGAGACATGGTCTCACTAAGTTACCTTGGCTTGTCTTCAGCTTGTCAACTTTCTGCCTCAGTCTCCTCAGTAGCTGGGATTATGAGTCAATGTTTCCTGTTTGAAACTATAGCTTTCAATCAGAACCCCCATTTTTCTACACCCTAGCAAGCTCTCCTTATATCTATGAACTCTTTAGAGTTTTCTACTGTGTTCCCTCGGTTTTTATTCTTATTTTTCTTTTCTTTCATTTGCTAACTTCTATTTTGTTGATGAAATTTGCTTTATTCTTGTATCTCCTTTACTGATGAAAAATTCAAACAATTTTTAAAAGTTTCTTTCAAGATTATCCTTAAAATTTTAAACTTTTCTCTACACCTTGAAAATTATACAAACTGTAGAATATTTTAAATGTAAACATATACTTCACAGTATAAATGTTATTTTCCACAATGTTTTAGTTCTCATTGTTCTAACCAACTCCTCCCACCATATAGAGATTATTTAAGTGTGTCTATATTTTACTAGTTTTTTAGCCAGTGTCTACTCTGAAGTTTCCTTCTTTTGGGGCTTAATTTTTAAATTAAGTTTATTGATACAATGTAGGTATACATAATGATCACATTCATCACAGGGAATTTGCACTTGTGTATGACATGTCTTGATCCCTCTTTTTTCCCCAGGCCCCTCCCTTCCCTTCAACTCCTATTCCTCTCCTTATTTACAAAGTTTTGCTTCCATTGTAACCTTCTGTTATTGTTTTTACCTTTTCCCTTCCTTCCTTTCCTCCTTCCTCCTCTGTAGTTCCCATTTCTTTTGAAAAATTTCTTCCTATTTCTCAATACCGATCACACACTTTGGTCCTTATTTACACTTTCAGTTTCTCACATCAGAGAAACAATGCAGTATTTACATATGTATGTCTGATTTGTTTCACTTGAGTGTGGTCTCAAGGTGCATCCATTTACCTAGAAATGTCTCAAAAGTATCCTACCTTATGGCTGAGTAGTATTCCACTATATTAAAAAACACATTTTAAAAATCCATTCTTCAGTTGATGGGCATTTGGGTTTTTCCCAAGATTTAGCTATTACAAACTGCTGCTACAAACATTGGTGCACATGTATTGCTGTGATATGTTTTTACTTCCTCCAGGAATATACCCAGAAGGGGAGTAGCTGGGTTAAAGGGCACCTCTAAACCTAGTTTTTTGAGGAATCTCTACACTGATTTCCAGAGTGGAACCAGATTTGCATGAGTCTACACTCCCACCAACAATAGCGAAGTGTTCCTGTTTCCCCACAGCCTTGGCAGCATTTTTTAGTGGTTGCTTTCTTGATGATAGCTATTCCTTCTGCAGTGAGATAGAATCTCAGCATTGTTTTAATTTGCATCTCTTGAGTGATCAGTGATGTTGAACATATTTTCATATATTTCTTTGCCATTTGTACTTCTTTATCTGGGATATGTCTGTTCATTTCAGATGCCCCCATTTTTGAATTGGGTCTTTAAATTTGGGGTGTTTGATTTTTTCAGTTCTTTAGATATTCCAGATATTAGTCCTTTGTCCAAGGGATAACTGACTAAAATTTTTTTCCCACTCTATGGGTTGTCTTTTCACTCTACTGGTGATTTCTTTTGCTGTGCAAAAGCTTTTTAACAGGATGAGGTCCCAGTTGTTGATTCATTGTAGTATTTTCCTTGTGACTGTGATTTTGTTCATAAAATGTTTGCCTATGCCCATGTCTTCAAGAGATGTACCTATTGGGCCAGGAATATAGCTCAGTAATGCAAGTGCTTGCCCAGCGAAGTCAACAAGGTCATGAGTTCGATTCCTAATAAAAACACATACACACACATTAAAAAAAAAAAAAAAAACCCAAAGGGCCAAGGATATAGCTCGTGGCAAAAACACCTGTCTGGCAAGTACAAGGTCCTAAGTTTGATTCCCAGTACCCCTCCCCCAAAAACCAAATAAAACAAAAAATAGAGGTCTACCTGTTGTCTCTAGCAGCAGAATTAGAGTTTATATTTTAATATCTAGATCTTTGATCCTTTCTAATTTTGGTTTAGTGCACAGTGAGAGATACGGGTCTAGTTTCAGTCTTTAGCATGGTGAAAGCCAGTTTTTCCAGTACCATTTATTAAAGAGGCTATCTTTCTTCCAGTAAACATGTTTGGTCCCTTGCCAAAGAGAAGGTGGCTGAATGTGTTTAAAGTTGTTTCTGCATCTTTTCTTCTGTTCCAGTGATCCTCAGGTCTGTTTTTTTTTTTTTTTTGTCAGTACAATAGAGTTTTATCAAAGTAGCTCTATGGTATAATTTCAAGTCAGGGATTGTGATGCTCCCTGCCTTGCCTTTGTTGCCTAGAATAGCTTTTGCTGTTCTAGGTCTCTTCTGGTTCCAAAAGAATTTTAGAAATGTTTTCTGTAGTTCTGTGAGGTATGCTGATGGTATTTTGCTTGGCACTGCATTAAATCTGTATATCAGTTTTGGGTGTATGGCTATTGTCTCTGTGTTGGTTCTTCCTATCAATGAGCAAGGGATAGATTTCCATTTTCTGATATCATCTTTGATCTCTTGTTTCAGAGTACTATAATTTCAATGTATAGATCTTTTACCTGTTAGATTGATTCCAAGGTACTTCATTTTTTATGCTATTGTGAAAAGTATCATTTCCTTGATGCACGTCTCAGTGTGTTTTTGTTTGTGCATAGGAAGGCTATTGACTTTTGAGTATGGTCTTTGTATCCAGCTGCGCTGATGAATTTCATTATTAAATCTAGAAGTCTTTTGGTGGAGTTTTTGGGGTCATCTATGTAGAGTATCATGTCATCTGCCCATAATGACAGTTTAAATTCTTCCTTTCTTATCCTTATTCCTTTTATTTCTTTCTTTTACCTAATTGCTCTGGCTAATGTTTTCAGAATTATATTAAATAGGCGCAATGATAGTGTACATACTCGTCTTGTTCCTGATTTTAAAATGAAAGCTTTCCATTTTTGACCATTTTGTTGGCTGTTGATTTGTTGTAGATGGTGCTAATCAGATTTAGATAAAGACCATCTATTTCAATATCCTGTAGGTTTTCCATCATGAATGAGTGTGCATCTATTAACATTATCTTGCATATCTTGAACCATCCCTGCATTCCCTGGATGAATCCTACTTCATCATGATGAATAATTTTCTTGATGATTTGCTGCATTCTGTTTTCCGGTATCCTATTTAGGATTTCTATTCATTAGGGAGAGTTTCATCTGTAGTATGGCATTAGATCTTTTCTAAAATTTTGTACAATTCAATAGTAAATCCATTGGGCCCTGGGGTTTATTTTTCTTGGTAAGTTTTTAATTACTTCTTCAATTTCATTTACTGATACTGGGTTATATAGAATTTTTATTCCTTGAGTCAGCTTTGGTAATTCATATTTATCTAGGAATCTGTCCATTTCTCTGTGTTCTCCATCTTAATAGAATATAAATTCTCAAAGTAGGTGTAGATGATCTTCTGGATTTCCAAAGGATCTGTTGTGATTTTACCCTTTTCATTCTTACTTGCATGAATTTGAGTCTTTTCTTTTTCTTTTTGATAAGGTCTGCTAGAGGTTTATCAATTTTATTTAATCTTTCAAAGAGCCAGTTCTTCGATTCCTTGATTCTTTGTATTGCTTTCTTAGTCTCAATTGCATTAATTTCAGCTTTTATTTGAAGAATTTCCTCCCTTATATGTACTTTTGGTTTGATTTGTTCTTCTTTTTCTAGAAGTTTGAGGTTCAAAATTAAGTTATTTGACCTCATTCTATTTTCCTGAATTCACCACTATAAATTTCCCTCTTAGGGCTGCTTTTATTATGTCTCTTAAATTCTGGTATATTGTATCTGCATTTTCATTTAATTTTAGATAGTATTTACTTTTCTTATTTAATTTTACCTGTGACCCATTTGTTGTTAATTTCCATGTGTTTAGGGAGTGTTTGTATTTTCTTTTCATTTTCATTGTACTATGGTCAGATAATATCTATGGGATAATTTCAGTTCCTTTGCATTTACTTACACATCTTCTTTGAGCTAGTATACAATCTGTTTTGGAGAATATCCAGTGTGCTGCTGATAAAAATGTGTATTCTTGTGTTGTGGATTGAAACAATCTGTAAAGTTCATTTGTTCACATGTTTGGCTCAGGTCTGCTGTTTCTTTGTTGATTTTTTATTTAGTTGATTGGTCTATTCATGACAGTGGAGTATTAAAGTCCACTGTTACAATTGTGTTAGTGTTTTCTGATTTTTTATATCTGTTAATATTTGTTTTATGTAGTTGGGTGCATCAGTATTCAGTGCATATATATTTATGATTGTTATCTCTTCTTCTTGGAATTTTTCCTTAACAAATACTTAGTGACCTTCTTTGTCTTTTTTTTTTAATCAATCTTGGCTTGAAGTTGACATTGTCTGAATGTTTTTCTCTTGTTTCCCATTGCGTTAAGTATTGTTTTCATCCCTTTATTTTCAGTCTATGAATTTCTTTTTGAGTTAAATGTGTCTCTTGTATTCAGCATATTATTGGAGCTTGTTTTTTGATCTATTCTGCCAGGCTGTTTCTTTTGATTGGTGAACTGAGACCATTTATATTGATGATTATATCTTACATGTATTGGCTTATCCTTGTCATATTATTTTCCTATAGCTGGTACCTTGTCTTTTTCTTCTGTTTATTGTCTCCCCTCCCTGGTGGCTTCTTTCTGTTGATGTTCTTCAAATTAGGATCTTGCTTATCTCTTTCTAAAATATCCTTCAGAGCATTTTGGGGAGCTGGTTTTGGGGTCATGAATTTTTTCAGTTGTTTGTTGTCATGGAAATCTCTAATCTATCCATTATTTTGAAAGCTAGTTTTGCCAGGTACATCAGTCTCGGTTGGAAGTTGTTTTCTTTTAGGGCTTTAAATACTTCACTTCAAGTCCTCCTTGACTTGAGGGTTTGTGTTCAGAAGTCTGCTGTGATTCTGATGGGTTTTCCTTCATAGGTGATTTGTTTCTAATATTCTGTTAATCTGCTGAATTTCTGGAATCCTAATTATTATATGCCTTCAAGTAGATTTATTTTGGTTATGACTATTTGGGATTCTATATGCCTCACTTATTTGTATGTTAAATTCTTTATCCATGTTTGGGATGTTTTCTGCCATTATTTCTGTGAAGAGTTTTTTCATGGATTTTGTGCTATCTCTGGCTTTCTCATTAATTTTAATAAATCTTATATTGTTCTTCTTTGCTTTATCTTGCAGCTGTTGGATCAAGTTGTCACTGTCCCTTGTTACTTTTCAGATAGCTTTCTTTTTGTGATTGCTAAGCACAATCATGTCTTCTACATCTTATATTCTATCTTCACTTTCCTTCAATCTGTTGCATATACTTTCAATGAAATTTTTATTTATTTATTTATTATTTATTTTTGGTATTGGGAATCCAACTCATGACCTTTCACTTGCCAGGCAGGCACTGTGCCCCTGCACTATAACCCTGGCTCCTCAAAGGAATTTTAATCTCCTGGATATCTATTTGGATGTGTTTCATGGCTTCCATTCCTTTCCTATGTTGGGCAGTCATGGTTTTAATCATTTTCCTAAATTCCTCTATGTTTTAATCTGTGTATACTCTAGTTTCATAGGATCTGTCTTTAATTTTGATAGTCATTTCTTTTTTTTACCTAGGGGACTTTTTTTTTTTACAACCATATTCATTTGTGTTTTCACTTCTGCTGCTATCATTTTAGAAAGTTTCCAGTGTGTGGCTTCTGATTTCTTCTGTGTGATTATACTTTGCACTCATCCTGGGTAGGCTGGAGGTCTGGGATTGCAGTTTGATTCTGTGTCTTGTCATTTTCTTTATTTTCTGTATTGATGCTTATAAATTTCTGCTGGTAGATATGTTTATCACATAACCTCACTATGTGAGGCTTCCCTAGGTAACGTCTATGTTTTCAGAGGTGTCTTTTAGGTGTAGACGGTTCTTGATTTTTTGTCTGTCTGATGAGTCTACCTTCCCAGTTTATTAATGATGAGATGTAGCTATCCATTTGTTTCAGCATCCAGTCCTTTGGAACTGGACTAAGGTGGTGGTTATGACCTCAGACAATCACAGTATTGCCCTACAAGAGAGAACAATTGATTACCACAGATACGACATCCTGGCTAAAGTAGTAGAATTAGCAACCACAGCAGCATCATGCACAGCCTAGAAACCGACAAACTGTGGTAACACTTAATTTGGTACCTTAACCAAAGGAGCCATTTCTATAGTTATATAACAAAACCCAGCATAGACCAGAAACTTGCATGCAATCAGTTTCTCCCTAGTAGAATGATTTTACTCTGTGATGGGGAAATTTAACATGCTTGGGGGAAAATAGAGAGATACATGGAGAGGAATATATTTTAAGCAAGGCAGGAGGGCAAAGGCTGATCAATCAAGCTTTGAGCAACTAGAGAAGCAGGCAGGAGAGAAAGAATGAAGGGAAAGCAAAAGATCATTGAAGCCAACTAGAAAGACTAGAGACAATGTTCACTTGCAAGAAAATATCGTAAGATCAAGAGAGATAGGTGAGGAAAAAGAGAAAGAAGATGAATAGAGTGGAACAAAAACATATGTATAAACCTAAACAAACAAATATATAAATAAAAACCCCAAGCAGATGGCAAAAGGAAATAATACACACAAAGAAAAAAAAATTCCAGTGTCCACTGCTCTGTCATAGTGTTCAGATCAGAGCCCCATCAAGCCTAGGGTAGGATTAGTGCTAAAGGTTGAGCTGATCTTGCCTATGGATATGGGGGCTATGGCTCCTTTTTAACCACCAGTTTTCTGAATGGTCCATCCAGGTTTCCTTAACCTGTTTATCTCTGCATCCTCCTCCCAGTTGCCATGATACTCTCAGATAGAGACAGTCCCAGGCTCCTCCCCATCCTGTGTACAGTTGGCTGCTCCTGGGCCTTACACAGCTTGTTCTGTTCCACACTGCTGGCTCTTCTTATATGCCACCCATCTTGTCTCCTGCTAGTAGTTGCAAGTCAAGAGGAGTGAGTGCTGACTTCCCAGCCCAAGGATGCTTGTGCCACTGGTTGCTGGTTGCAGATTGCAGGGTATGGAAGTGCTGACTTCCCACTCTTTACCTTCTCTGCTGCAGGTTACAGTCCCTCTGTTGTGCTGGTCGTAGGGCAGCAGGAGTTGTGTTGTTTCAGCAGCAATCTTTAATACTGCTGCCAGTCCTTAACCTTGTTGTCCCTAGAGGCTCTAGTTATCAGTTAAAAAAAAAAACCCAGCAAAATAAAACAGGTTGTTGGCACATAGGGGTGGGAGCACACACTCCCTGTGGGTGCCGGTGAAATTCATTGCTAGGCTGTAATGTCCTCTGTTTGCAGGAAATCAAAAGAGGCAAAGGGCTTTGTAGTCTAGATCAATCCCGTGTGGATTGAGTTTGCAGTCTCTCTTTTTTTGGGAACTTCTTGGGAGTGGTGGTTCCTGTCTGATCCTGTGCTGGTTTATCATTTTATAAAGTCTTATGCCTATGTTTTGTTTGATCTATAAGTCTTGTTTCAGATTGCTTTTGGCATCAGGATGTATGTCCCTCCCTCTCTTCCAGTTACCTGTGTGTAGTTGATTTTCTCTGAGAAGTTCCAACATGACTCCCCCTTGATTCAGCCATGTTGAATCTCTCTCAACTTTCTTTAGTAGTGGTATCTTATTGTAGTTTGAATATAAATATCCCTGGTGTGTAATGATGTCAAATATTCTTTAATGTGCTTATTTACTATTTTCATGTTGTTTGTTGATGAAGTATTTAAATTCTTGTCTAATTTTATTGCATTTTTTCTTTTACTTATTATATAGTGAATTTACTATATATTCTAGATACAAGTCTGTTGTTTGATGTTTTGCTTTTAAAAGATTTTCCCCCCGCCCCCCAGGCTGTGGTTTACCTCTTTGTTTTTTCAGCACTGTCTTTTGTTAGAAAGTTTTGAAGCTCAGTATTTTATGGGCAATAATCAGCATGGAGAAGACACTGTTCTGTATGCAGCTCTTGTAGAAAGTCCAGCTTTTTATTTATAGTTGGGTTTTTGGTGTTCTATAAGATTTTTCTTTCAACTAAGGCATTAAGAATTTCCTCCTATGCTCCCCCTTAGAAATGTATAAATTTAGATTTTTATATGTTGTTCTGTGATCAATCTCAAGTTAAAAATTTGTATATTGTGTGAAACTAGAGTAAAGTTTTGTGTTTTTCTTAATATTCATTTTTTCCATCACTATTTGTTGAAAAAGTTATTCCTTGGCTTGTTAAATTTTTTTGTTGTTGTTGTCTTCTTGTGACAGGGTCTTGCTATACAGTTCAGGCTGGGCTTGAACTCACTTTGTAACCCAGGCTGGTCTCGAATTGTAATGGTCTTCCTGCCTCATCCTCCCTAGTGCTGAGATTTCAGGCGTGTGATACCACTCCTGGCATTCCCTTGTTAAATTACTTTTGCAAATTTGTCAAATTTCTTTTGAATATTACTACTACTACACATATACTCACATATATATACACACAGGATGCTGGTTGCTGTATCTTAATAATAAGAATTGAAATCAGATCGTGTATGCTCTCTAACTTTACTCTTCTTTTTTAAAGTTTCATCTAGTCTGTATCTACATTTCCATATAAATTTTAGAATGATATTGTCAAGTTATACTGAAAGATCTGCTTGAATTTTTTTATATATTTAATTAACTGACAAAATCTGTATTTATTTGTGATATAAACCATGGTATTTTGAAATATGTACATTTTGAAATGGCTAAATCAAGCTAATTAACATATGTATTACCTTACCTTACTTTGCACATGTATGTATAAAGAATACTTAAAATCTATGTTCTTTGTGGTTTACAAGTATGCAATACATAATGAACTGTTATCTGTATTTTGTACAATAGATCTCTTAAGCCTACTGGGATTGTGATAGAGATTGCAATGAATTAGTTCATCAGTTGAATAGAATTGACATTTTACACTACTGACATCTAATCCATGAATACAATATAGATCTCCATCTATTTCAGTGTTTAACTTCCTCTCAACACTATTTTCTAGTTTTTAGCAGGTCTTATATGTATTCTATCAAATTGATTATGAAGTACTTCTTACTTATTTTACTGACTAGGACGTTCTGTAAATTGTTAACTAGAAAGGCCACATATGGCTTTTTTGGCCCTGTTCCTGATCTTTGGGGTAAATTATTCCTCACTTCAACTTTAAGTACGATGCTAGTGTTGGTTTCGGTAGATTGCCTTTATTACATGAGGCAGTTCCAGTTATTCCTAGTTTATCAAGAGTTTTTATTAGAAATGGAGACAGATTTTCTCAAATATTTTTTCTTTATGTAGATGATCATGGATTTTGTTTTAATTTGTTAAAATGGTTAATTTCATTGATTAATTTGTAAATAATAAACCAATCTTACACTTATGGGATAAAGCATCTTTGTGTGATGTGTTTTCACCTGTAAACATTGCTAGACTTCAATAGCAAACATGTCAGTGCTTTTGCATATTTCATGAAGGGTATTGGTCTGTAGCTTCTTTTCTTTTAATATCTTTGATTTTTGTAGAAGAGCAATTCTGGCTTCATCCAATAAGTTAGGATATGTTTCTATGTGTTGAATTTTTTGGAAGAGTTTTTATAGCATTGAGTTGTTTTCTTTTTAAATATTTTATAGACTTTACCAGTGAAACCATATAAAACTTGAATCCCTTCCATAGACATGTTTTTAAAGAACAAATTGAATGTCTTTACTTGGTATGATGTTGTAGATTACCTAACTATTCTTGAGTGAGTTTTAGTTACTTGAGTCTTTCCAAGATTTTATGTATTTCATCCAATTCATCAAGTTTACAGCCATCATACTATTTGTTACTATCCTTTTAATAATTATGAGATCTGTAGTTGTAATGTCTCTGTACTATATCTTTTTTCTTTTGAAAAAAGAAAGTTATCTAAATTTATCTACCTGATAAATCAGCTAGACTTTATCACTTTTATTTGTGTACTGAAACAACCAGTTTCTGGTTTTATTGATTCTACTACTTTTGGTTTCTACTCTTATTTTATTTTCTTGCTTCTGCTTTTATTTGGTTTTCCTTTTTTTGGTTTGTTTTACTCTTTTAAAGTCAAATTGAGGTCATTAATTTCAGACCTTTTCCTACTCTAATGTAAGTGTTAAGTGCCACAGACATTCCTCTAAGTACTATGTGAGCTGAATACTACTGACTTTGAATACTTTTTTTTTGTGGTACCAGGAATTGAACTCATGACCTTCTACTTGCCAGGCAGGTGCTGCATCATTGAGCTATATCCCTGGTCTCCAGCGATTTAGATATTGTGTTTCTCTGTTTCTATTTAGTTTACAATTCTTCCTAATTTTCCTTTTAATTCTTTTTATTTGGTTTTATTAAAAAATGCATAAATTATAAAGCTGTATAGAAACTGATCCTTTCAAGGCTTGCTTTAAAATTTTTTTCCCACAGTGTTGAGTATCAAACATAAGGCCTCGTGCTTGCCAGGAAACCCCTTTTCCACAGAGCTGCACATTCAGATTTCTTTGAAACTTTTAAAGGTGAAGTCAGAGCAGCCTTTAGGCTATGGCTAATCTTTCTCCTCGACTGATAAATAGGTGCCCTTCTCACTACTCCATCCAGTGCCTGATATACTAGGAGATATTTTTACTCTGTAGGTGGGAGCACAAACTATTCTTGGCTCTGTGCGAGCTGTCCATGTTTTTGCGTCCTTTCGAATGGTTCTTTCCTTGGCACTGAGTAGTTACTCTAGTACTTGGATGCACTGTTAAATTCTTACCATCAGCCTTAAGGGGCCTCTCTGTGAATCTGAAGAGCTCTCTTTCTGTGCAACTCTCCTCTCTTCCTGGTAATTTTTTCTGAGAACTCTTGCTATGTTGATCTCCCTGGTTCTCAAATTCAGCTCCTTGATGCAAGAGTGGAGAAACTACACGTAATAAGCTGGAGCAATTGAAGGGCTCAATCGATTTGTTGTTCTTCTCTAAGGATCATTATCTTTGTGCTACCTGACATATGAAAAATACATATTCATATATAGGTGAAATGTAAATAAAATATATATGTAATACATGTGATATTTACATATGTATAAAGCTGGAAAATATACATATTATATATATGCATTTCACCCCCGTTTTAGTTTTTCAGTACTGAGATTGAACTCAGGGCCTTTGCACTGAGCTACAACCCCAGCTCTTTTTCTTTTGAAACAGGGTCTCACTAAGGGTGGATTCAAACTTGTAATCCTCCAGCCTCAGCCTCCCAGAGTACTGAGATTCCGGGCACATACTACAATGTCTGAACCCTGGTTATAAAATTATTTCAAGTAGGAATCAATCCCATCGCTTTTACTTCTTCTATATAATTTTTTAAAAAGTGAATATGCCTTTCAATTTTGTCTGCAGAAGTTACAGTGTACAGAGAAGCTAAACTCCATAGTTCATGGTGTTTTGGAAAGGCTAGACAGCACTCAGAACATTATGTTCAGTATGCCCTTGGAGAAACTTATGGATAATCTAGACTGTAGGCAGAGATTAGGATGGAAATTTGTCTAGTGTGGGAAATAACAGTCTTGAAAAATATATTCTCTATTCAGCCATCAGAATGATTCTTTTAAATAAAAAATTAAATTATATCGCTAACTTTCTTAAGATTCTCCTGTGGCTTTCTATTACACTATAACAAAATCTAAAGAGCACAGTAGAGTCTACAAAACCTTACATGATCTGACCAGAGCCAATTTCTAAGCTCCCAACCACTTATTCCACTCTGTCTAAGATCTGCCCACCCAGGCCTCCTTATTGTTCTTCAGATGTATAAAACTGGCTGCTGACTCGGGACCTTTAACCGTGTTATTCCCTCTAGCTATATGATCTTCTGCTAGCTCTATCCTAGCTCAGCTTAAAAATTGTTCATGTTATTATTCAGACATTTACCTCTTCAGAGAAGCCACCTTTAACTATCCTAATCAAATAGCCAAGTCTCATCCTATATGATTTGTGGCACACACACCTTTTTACCTAGTCATTTATTCAAGTATTTATGTATCATTGGCTTTTCCCCTAGAATGTAAGCTCTGAGGGTTCGGCTTATTTTCTTCTGTTTGCCATATCCTAGACCAGTACTGTAGTATGGACCTCAAATGTCCTCCCACAGCCCATGCATTGAACGAAGGCTGGTAACATTGTTTGCAGGTGGTGGAAGGGTTAGGAAACGGAGACCAGAGGGAGAAGAGAGTCACTGGGAGTGTGACTTTGAAATATGTATTTTGTCTCCAAGCCTAGGCACACACTCTCTCTCTCCCCGCTCTCTCTGCTTCCTATCTTCTATGAGGTAAGAAGCTTTATAGTCTGCCACACCCTTCTGCCATGAAGTTTCTGCCTTGGAGCCAGTTGGCCATCGTCTGCAAGCTCAGAAATGATGAGTTAAAATAAGTCTTTCCTCATTTAAGTTGATTTTATCAGGCATTTTCTCACAGGAGCAGAAAGCTAACAGAGGAAATTAGTATGGACATGTGGACATTTATCGATGACCTGGTTAAAAAAACCCTAAGTTATTACAGGTTGATCAGGCCTGCAGTCTCCCAAGTGAGTGGATAGACGAAGGTATAAATAAAAAATGAGACAATGGAACATGATTTCAGGGCTTCCAGGAGGGACTAATTCCTTTCCAGCTTCTATAATCTCTGAATTAGCCAAAGACTTTTCTGTGTTGCCTGTATTTATCAGGTTTACAAATAAGGAAGGGGGAATACTGAAGAAAATGCAGGAATCTGGGCAGGAATCTGGGCAGGACTTGGGAATCCTTTCAAGGACTCCTCTAAGTAAGATTTTGTTAATTTAGGAGAACCATGTTATCTCCAGGAAGATCTTCACAGCAGGGCTGAGATGCCTGCAGCCATAGTCTCCTGAAAGTTAATAGGGATGGGAGTCAGGTGTCCTCCACTGCGGTCACCTTGTCCTTGAGACATCACAGCATCACAGGCCAATACAGGCCTCAGCAGTGACCCGTGACTCATAGAGCTTCATTCACTATAAACCTCTACAGACAAGTTGCCTAAGACTCAGACAACTCCCAACTAAATATGAAAAGCCCATTGGTTAATATTAAATCCTGCTCAGAGCTGCTTCATAGAGGTCCCCAAGAGGATTGTTTCTGTGATGATTCCTGATAAGGTGGTTCAAAAGTCTTTGGAACTGGATTGTGGGAGAAGTCTGGGAATTTTCAGAGAAGCAAGGTAGAGAAATCTTAGAATGTTGTAAGTGGAGCTTAAACAGATGATTACTAGGCAAAGTCAGAAGACAGGAAGGCTGAGTATTCGAAACAAGAGACCATGCTAATGTGGCGTTAGGTAGGAGTCAAGACTGTTAGAAAATGAACGAAGACCTTTCATGTTACATTCTGACAGAGATACCGTCTACATTTTATTCATGCCCCAAGACATTTTTAGAAGTGGAATTTAAAGATTATGGACTTAACTAATCTGGCATAGGAAATTTCAAGGCAGTACAACATTCAGGTGGTGGCATGGGTATTGATTGCCACCTTTAGCTGGATTTGCAGTAAGAACTGGGAGCAGAATGAAAAGGTTAAAAATATTCATAGTTTGGCTGGCAAAGGGGCAAACTATAAATCACATCAGCCCAGGAGGATCTGTTTGCTGAGAATAGTGCCCTTGTAAAAAAAAAACAAAAACAAAAACAAAAAAAACCCAAGTACTTTGTCTCAGGACAATAGAAAACAGGCTTTGAGGCTTGAGGGCATCACGGGAATCAAGATTCCATCCATCTCGCTGAAGGGAGGAAAAATGTAAACTTTTGATTTGGGAAGAGAGGCCCTGAGTTCCTGCTACAAAACTGCTGTGCAGGAAATTGATTCTCTGGGATCCATTCCACCATACTCAGTCATCTAGGAAATCAGAAACCACTGCGGCCATGGTTCTACCTATTCTAGTTGGCCGCAGACTTTGGCATCACCCATGTGATGATGGTTTTGCAGGTATATAGAGTACAAGATTTGTGGGATCCTGGAGGCTTCTACTGAGATTTCAAAGGAAAATCTGGCAGCCCATCAGACATGTGGCAGCTTTGGAATCCCTGCAGGCAGCCCCCGATAGGACAGTGTATGAAGCCATGAGAGTGAAGTGAAAGCTTCAGTGAGACAACATGGGACATCTGCTGAGGAAAGGTGTAGGCAGTGAGATTCTATGGAGATTCAAGAGATTCTATGGGGCTGTAACAGGCAAGGACATAGGGTAGGACTTTGGTGCTCATGTCTCAACAGTGCATTTCCTGAATACCAGACATGGAATTATGGGATTTAATGTCTACCCTGATAGATTTTGGTCTTGCCTTGGTCCAATTCATTTGCAAGCTCCTACTTCTCCATTTTGGAGCAGAAATATTTACTCTGTGACACTGTATGATGGCATTTTATAACTTGCTTCTTATGTTTATAAGGGCTTGAAGGTTAGAGTTTGCTTTGCTCTCAAAAGAAACTTTGGGCTTAGACTTTTGAGCAATAATGAAACTGTTAAGACTTTGATGACTCTTGGAGAGGCACTAAGTGCATTTGGCATTATGTGGTGGACGTAAGCCTTTGGAAGACATAAAGGGAATGTTTCGGTTTGGATATTCAATACCTCATGTGTTGAAGGATGGGACCCTAGCTAGTGGTGCTACTTGGGAGAGAGGTGAAAATTGTAAGAGACGGGGCCTGCTTGGAGGAGATCTGTCACTGGCACCCTGAAGGGTATGTTTTGCTCCCACATTCTGGCTGTCCCTCTCCATTTCCTGGCTGCTGTGAGGTGAGCAGTTTTACTTGGCCACACTCTTCCACCATGATGATTCTACCTTGAAGACAGCTGACCATGGACTGAAATTGATGAAGGGGTAAAGAACACCAAACCATTCTTCTTTTAAATTAGTTTTTTTCTGGTATTATATCAGAATAATGGAAAGCAGACTCATACCAATATTATGTAAATGGTGGGAGGGCAGTAAATGCTGATGTAATGAGTGAAGTATGGATGAAACTTTTATATGTGTTTTAGGTATAATTCTTTTAATTATACCAAAGCCAGAAAAAGGGATGATGATTAGTAAGCACAAGTCACTTTCTATGTATTATTTCATTGATTAGGAAACAATGAAATAATTTTACAGATAATCAGAAGTCAGCAGGATCATATTTCTTTGCCTACTTAATAGAAGGTCAGAGATATAATTCTTAATTTGATTTGGTCCAAATGCTGTAATTTTTCTGTCTTACTCCAATACAGATCTTTAGCCTGGTCCCTAGAACACTGATGTTCATGAATTTTATTTAAAAGAATCACTGACATGGCACATGGCATCCTACAGGGGACAAAAATAACTGCTGTTTTTGCTCCATAGTGTCTATCTCAGGGCAGGCAAGATAAACTACTCTACAATCAGTTAAAATACATGCATACTTTCACAGGTTTTTGCCTATCTTCTATTTTTCTTCCTTCAGGCTCTCCAGACACATTTAAAATGCTGTCTTAAGCTCCCAGAGACTATCCACAGGGAAGTAGGTGTACCTAACAGAAGGTATTTCTAGTAGAAGTTAAAGACCTTTTGTTTTTCCTAGAGGAATCTCTAGTGAAGGAGAAAAGCCTTCCAAGGAGAATGGCCCTTCAAACTCTCCGGCTGAAACATTTGTAAAAATTGACAAGCTCTGAATTTATTACCACGGACAGCAGTAATCCAGTGGGTTTACTTCAAGGTCATGGTTCTCGAGGGCAAGGCAAGTAACATGGCTATGCTTACTTGCACACTTTGTTATATCCCAAGTGCCCTGTTACAAGAATGCTGTGGACTGTCTTAGGTGGGAGGGCACCTCCTTATGGACTGAGAGACCTTCCGAGGAACATTAGAGCAGAAAGAACAATGAGGAAGAAAGGAAGTTACAGAGATATATTGCACTATGTAATGGAACCTTCTGTTTGTTGGGCAAGTCAGTCAGTTACCCAGCCTTACTTTTTTTTCTGTAATAGCATCCCAACTAACTTTTAAGAAAAGACTGCTCTGTGACTGTGTTTTAAGGATGAAACTATAAGTGAGGTCGGCTTCCCTTTCTCTGATAAAGCAGTGGGTATATACAGTAAACTTTGCTAATTTAGTCCCTCTATGAAAAAAAAATGATTTAGAGCTTCTTTATTCTACTTTTAAAAAAAATGTTTTTGAGACAGGTTCTCGCTATGCAGTTCAGGCTGGTCTTGAGCTCACTTTGTAGCCCAGGCTGGCCTGGAATTTGCAATAATCCTCCTGCCTCAGCATCCCGAGTGCTGGGGTTACGAGAGCTTCTTTATTCTAGAGTGGGCACTTTGCTCGGATATCTTAGCAAAGTCTTGTAATGCCCCAGATTATTAGCTCACAGTTCTCCAGCCACTCCATTAATTTTATGAGCTACACAAGAGCTTTCTGGTTCTTACTCATTTTCACTTTAAGTTTACCTGAGTTCAATTCCATGGTTTATCATCATCAAAGAAGATAGCCAAGCATGTTTATGAATGTATATCTTTGGATGCCAAAAGGATTCTCCCAACTATGATGTTTCAAGTATGATATGAAAATCAGGAGAAGCAGAAAGAGTCATTGTAGTATAACAAGGAACTTCTCTTTGTGGGACTTGGTAGCCTCTGAGTGCTGCTATGACCTTGGGTTCTTCAAATTTTATGTGTCTCTTGATCTCAAAGCTTTGGGGTCTCTCAGGGGAAAGAGAAATTTGTTTAGCTCCCTGTACTTTCTTGTGTTTCAAAAGCTTGCCTCCTTTTACATTGAGATTTTGCTAATGTGGTGGTACTCTGAATTAGGAGCAAGTGTGGAACAGGTTATCACTCTCACACTCTTGAGCGAGGCCTTTGTCATGGACCTGGTTCAACATGTTTCTTCTTGGCCATCAGGCACCTTACACCCAACTTTCAGAGTAACAGACTTTCCAGAATAGGAATGCAGTTCATAATATTTTTTCTTCAAGAAGAACAGATGGTAGATGTCTTCTTTAACACGGCACATAAACCTAATGTCAATGTCCCAGAATTGTGTAGACTTCTACAATACTTCTCTTATAAAAGGCAACTAGGTATATTCAGATTTCCATGGCACCAGGAAAAAAAAAAAATCTACAGACTCAATACACTGGGTAGTTTTTTCACCAAGTATATTCTAGACATCCTATTCTTTATGAGAAAAGAAGTAAATATTCTAATATTTAATGTATTTCAGTCTGGGATATCTGCTGCTAGAGATTCATTTTGTATTTCTAAGTCAAATGGTGATAAAAGGCAATGGAATTTTTTTAAAAAACAAAGCAGGAAAAGAGGAACATGATTTGTAGTTACAACTCTGGAGGATTTGGGTAAATTATGTGGAATTTATTTATTTTTATTTTAAAGAGGAAAAATAACAGTAAAATAGTATCAATACAGACTAGTAGGAGAGTAATAAGAATACATGGAATATTATTATATTTGTAATAGCTGTTCAGAGTATAAGATACAGGCAAGAAAGATTGTCCAAACAGTATTAGCACAAACCTTTCTTTTCAATGAACTAAGAGGTACTAGTTGTATAACTAGCTTAACTATCTTGTATATATATATATATTTTCTTTTCTTGTATATATATTTCCTTTCTCTTTTGTTGCTTTCCACATTTTACCATCACAGTTTTTCTTTTCTTTTGGACAGTTTCCTCTCTATTCTCAATACCTAGTGTATATTTTGGATCTTATGTACTTGTTCAGTTTCTCACACTAGGGAGACAATATGATGTTTACATAGGTGGGTCTGATTTATTTCACTTATGAGTATACTCTTGAGTTGTATTCATTTATAAATGTCAAGTTTGTCCTTAATGGCTGTGTAGTACTCCATTACTCCATTACATATATATAAAAATCTTTTTTATACATTCCTGAGTTGATGGGCATTTAGGTTGTTTCCAAGACTTATTATAAATTGTGCTGCTATAAACATGAGTGCACATATATCACTATGGCATGAATATTATGTGGAATTTAGACACTAATGTTTAGTATGAGTGGAAAGAAATAAGAATTCCTCAAATACAAAGGCTGAAAAATGTACTTGAATATAGAGTCCAGATCTGAGCAGGAAATTCAGTGGGTTTTGACAGTCCTTTGAGAATATGCTGAAAGAGATGGCAGGCGTGTGTGCAGACAGAAGTATTTCTCTTGGCTGATGGCAGAGCTTAGTCTGCAGAAGGGGTGTTATAAGCATAGGGTTGAGGAACACCTGACTTCACTGGGGTCCTAAAGCTTCAAGATGAGGGAGTCTGTTTTCACAAAATTATTGGTAAAAATAGAAACTCAGGAAGGAGAAAGAAACTTGGAAGAGAAAGGACACTAGGTTCTGCTACTGAGGCTATCTCCAGATTCCAGCTGGCCTCTGAAAAGCAGGGAGATAGGAAATATTGATCAAGTATGGATATAGGACATGGGGGCGGTGGGGATAAAAGGTTTGGAGGGGCTTGGTGTGTAGGATGGGCTAGGGAGAAGCGGTGAGAGCCAATGAGAGCATGGTGGGTGGTGGAATTTGCGGGAGGGGACTGAGGCAATAACGGCGATGGAATGGGATACAAAGACATGAAGTGATTGTTTGGTATCTCACAGCTGCTGTGACTGGCATCCCACAGGATGGGATCCTTTAATAGATTCCAGGGAAAGGTTTTGGATAAGCAGAATCAGAAGGAGTAAGGAGAGGGCTGAAGTTGAAAGGATTAGAATTCACTTTTATTGAATTACCTGTGAAGATCAAAGAGATGAATATAAACTCTCTAGGTATTTTTATTCTGGCCATTATGGGGAGAATATTTAAGGTTGCATAAAATTAGAAATGGAAATGCTCCATGGTGAGACATATTAGAACTACCATATGTGGAGAAATTTATCTGTAAATTAATATAGCTTGCTTGAGAAGGCAGGTCGGAGAGACAAGTGGCTTCCTGCTGCTTTAGTAATTTTAGGAGACAAATGCATGGAGGGCATCAGTGAATAAGGCAATGCTAGATCTTTCCAGGCAAGTGGCAGTTAACAGAGGAGGTTGCAGTCAGTACAAAGGTTTTCCTCTTCCAACCAAGCTTCTTATTTAAAGGACCTTTCAAATGCTTTATTAACAATATGTTCAAAGAATTCTGGAAGTGGAAAAAATTCCTTCTTGAGTAGGATAATTGTCCTAGTCCTCCATCAGGTTGTGTGGATATTCTCTCTCTGCTCACTTTTGCTTTGAATATTGTCTGAATCTTTCTCAGAGGTGCAGCTTGGGGTTGCTTTCCAGCCCAATTTCCAGTCTCTGCCAACCATTTATTTGGTTTGGTTTGGCTAAACCGATCTGGGATCTTACCTGACTCCCCAGCGGCTGCTCATGATACTCTGAACTAACAGAGGACATAAAAACACTATCAACAGTGACAATAAATCTGAAGGAAAACACCACCTTCAAAAAATCTTTAGACACAGGCTTTAGTCCAAAACTAAATGGGTTTTCTCTATCACTTGCTGTATGTGGTGTTTTACTTGCAGAAATGTTGTGTAACTTGGAAGGCCTTTCAACCACCAATTCTTTTAATCCTGAACTTGTTTTCTTCCACCTCTACTTTTACCCAAGGATATCAATCTCACTTTGGATATGTAAAGATGTCTTCTTCAAATAGCAGTGCCTGATCAGGGAGACACTTGTGTCCACTTTCTGATTGGCATTGGTTATAAGTCTCTGTGTTGGGGTAGGCTGGGATGATTTCTCGCTTTGTTGTAACTGGAATTCATTTGATGAATCAAAGTGTGAATACAGTACTAGCTTTGTAGTCTAGGTCAGTGACGGTGAACCTTCTGGATACTGAGTGCCAAAGTGTAACTCTAAACTCATTTATTTATTGCAAAACACCAACACTGCAATTAAACCTGAATACTGAGGTCTTAGTTTAAAACAAAAAAAAAAACCACTCTACATTAATACCTTTTGTCTTGAGAGAAAAACACAATAGCATGTGTACCATAAGTTTGTTAGTCTAGGTTCTCTAGATAGTTGTACATTTCTTGTTGTTATCTGTCTTTACCAATAAATACCTATTTAGTAGAGAGAAAAGTCAAGAATATCTATTTTAGAGCTTATTAGTCAGAAAAAATTTAAAGGTCTTGATTGCATTGTAAGAAGGGTTATACTAGACAAAACGGATCAAAACCAAAAACACTAAAACCCTATATAATAAACTCTGGCTCCTTTCTTGAAAATGTGATGAAAGCCATCTATTTCTCTGCCCAAAATATGGTCATCTGAGCATGTTTGTGATTTTGTGAGTCTTGTAAACTGAATTCAGGGAGGAATCTTTTTATTTTAAGCATTAATGTGTACATAGCATTAATGAACACATGAGAAACATTTTTTATGGTCTGTTTTTCATATGTGGATTATCTACCATTTAAAATCTCAAACCAGTAATTCCTTTCTTCTAAGAAAGTTTTGGGATGCTGGAGCTTTTCTCATGGGTCAGTGTGCATTCAGCTTATTTTATATAGGTTCACTTCTAGCAATGTGGCTAGAAAAATATTCTGTAAAAGATGTGATGATCAAAATCTAACGAACATTATTGAGAATTCCCTGTTTTCCACCCCTGTCTATGTCTTGTTTTAGGGGATCAGAACAAATTCAATAGCTTCAGAGTATCATGGATTAACTGTTGGGAAATGCTGCTTCCTGAGAATATGAACTGGGTCGTTTATGATTATGGGGGATAACTAGCCTTATTTATTTCTGTTCTTTTTCTGTTTCTATTTAAAAACACAAAACTCAAGTCATTTTTGTGGTGGTATACATGAAAACAAATTACACTCTTTTTCCTGTGAATCACTCTCTTTGTGGAATGGCAGCATCATAGATTTTGGCCTGATATTAGATCCAGTAAAATAAACAAACTATAGAGCGCTGACGTCCCCACCTGCATTTCTTCAGCGGCCTTCAAAGAGCCCTTCTGCTGTTCGAAGGTGTTGGAAATGTTCCGCCAGGTTGGCAACTCTGAAGTCTGTTAAGGGTAGGAGGACTTGGTAAAGGGCAGAACTTTGTTGACCTGCATCGAAGAAATTCTCTAAGGTTTAGTTTACCACTGCACTAGGAGGAAAACTTCAGAAAACTGCAGTGAAAGAAAGAGAACTCTCAAATCCCTTGATTGCCCATCTGCTTCACCTAAAAATCAGGCTCACCTCCCCTGGGTGCTATAGTATTTTACCTTCCCTCTGACTTCAGGACTTTAGTTCACATAAAGGTGCCAAAAACTGTATCTGAAGCAGGAAACTTTAGTAGGAGCAAAGGAGGCAAGCTATTGGTAACTGATGGAAAGTTTTGTTTCTTTCTCTCTTTTCTTTTTTTTTTGGTGGATAGTAAAAATTTAAGTCTTATGGACTACACTACACTGAGACCCTCAGACTTCTCTCCAAGGACTTGATGCCTGATTGTTCTAGATGGGAAACATGGAAAAAGTGCTGACACTGGAAGGGACACCTCATGGAATTGATCACTTATCTTGTTACCTATCTTCAGTTTTAATCTTTAGGATTCAATATGTGTAATGCAGCCTGTGCATTAGAGTCCCTGTGTCCAAAGAGCCTCAGGATTTGTTTAAAGCTCCCCGTCCACTTCTTAAAATTTTGAACACTTGTGGAAAAATACTAAACTGGCTTTAAGGGTAAATTACAGGTACTCCTTGTTTTCATGTGAGACTGAGAACGGTAAGAGAAGCACTGGTCTAGCAGATACCCTAATTTCAGCCTCACCTAGGGGGAGCTGACTATTTAACCTCTCTGGGGCAAGCTTAGTTAGTGAGTTGGACTACATTGGTGGTTCAAAGTAGCTTAATGCTCTTCTTTCCCCTTAGCATATTTTAAACATATACTGAAAAAGCTGTAGTTAATCCTGAGGGTAAACTACAAGTATTTATTTTGATGACAGACTGAGAATGGTACTGTTTCTTTTGAGGTGTCGTGATGTTTTTTCCGCTGGCAGCACTGTGGGGTGGAACTAGTGGATCCTATTCCTGTTTCAATGCAAAGAACAGATTGTTTATCTCATACATATTCAGAAGATCGCTTCAGGAACTAAAGTTCTATGAATAGCATTCCTGGTGATCAGGACTTGTGGTTGGGGAGGTAAAAATGAAAACGTGTGGAGGGCAATGATACGCCTAAGAGAAGTTTGCCTAAAGGTGATTGGAGAGGGTAGATGCCACAGAAATAATAACAAATTAAATCTTCTTTATATACCAGTTGAAATGCTATCTTAATAAAGAACCCTTTTCTTTGACTCACCTGGTTTCCTATGACCTTTTTTGCCTCAGAGCTCCCATAGTCCTTACACAGTATTGATGTCATTTACCTGACGCATACATGTGCTTTTTGAAAGCAAAATTTATTAATAAAAGTAGTAATGTTTGTACTTTCATTCTATATTTTCTGTTTCACATAGAGGAAGTTTTAATTTGTGTGGTTTGTTTCTCAAAAGTATTTTGGAGTGAATTTATGGAATGGAAGACTGTAAGCTCCTTTGAGGCTGACCAAATTCATTTGCACTTCTTCTGTTATTCTCAGGGTGTAATGGAGGATTATGCGTATTCCTCATGGTAATGATTATGAAGTGATGTATCAGTTTCTTCCTTAGAATGTTCCCCAGGGCAGGCTTTATAAAGCCACAGAGGAAGTGTGAGTATACTATCAAAGAGGAAGTTCACATTCAGTTTCATTTCTTGGCAAAGAGTGCTTTTTCTCAAAAATTATTACAAAACTAAATCAATCAGTAAATAAAGATTGAAGAAAAAAAGCAATTCCTTTTCCTTCCACCTCCCAGCATTATGACCTAAGTGTACAGAAAAACTTTATCATTTAGAAGAAAATTATCCTAGAAAAATGTTCTACCCAGTGCTCAAAAATGAAGATTAACCAGAAAGAACACAAAGAAAATTGCAATATTAAAGTTGTACTTTTAAAGAAAACCTTCAACTTCAAGAATCAAGTTTTTTTTCCCTTTCAAGAAAATTTCTTAAGGACAGTAAAGAGATAAGCCTTTATACTGGGCTCTGGGCCTGTGCTTTTCAACTGTAAATTGCCCTCGCTGCTACAAAGACCTTGGAAAGATCATTATGAAGAGGACAGTGTACCTCAGCTTCAAATATATGTCAGTGGTTTGCATTTAATGTAGCCTTCCAAATAGGTAGACCCTATGGACTACAGATTACACACCCTGGATAATTCGTCCTAGTGACACGGTCATGAATGACTTAGTCAGGGACCACCAAGCAGTCAGGGAGAAAACCACGCTTTGTGTTTTCTTTTAGGACAGTCAGGGACTTACGAGCCATTTTTAATCTAAAGCATCAGTGTTCACTTGGGCCTGCAGATAACCAATAGGTAATGAGTAGCACAGCAAAGCTGGATCTTTATTTGGAATCCTTTGTTACTGTAAGTCTTGGGTCAAATCTGTACTGAGCTCCAAGTAGGGATGCCTCGATCATTGAAAGAGTGTGTCTGAGAGCTGACTGGTCAGGGTTGACCTGCCCTGATATTTGCATAATATCACCTTCCCCCAAGAAAAAGGACACTAAGATAAGAGGTTTACAGGAACATTCAGTGACACCTAGAAGCCCCCAACCATTGTCCTGAACCTGTGACCATCTGGTGTGAGAGTTAACTTTATGTGACGATTTGAGCCAGAAAAACTCAACTGAATTGCATCAGCATATTTCTGAGTGTGGCTGAGGGTATTTACTGGAGACAAAAGACTCACCCTAGGGTGGCTCCTTGTGTGCAAGCTATAAGAGGGAACAAAGGAAGGCTCGTCTCTGTTTTCTTTATGTTTTCTTTCTTGATAGCAGGAATTGAACTCAGGACCTGGCACTTGCCAGGCAGGGACTTGCGCCACTGAGCTATGACCCTGGCCCCTCACTTCTGTTTCTTTGGAGGAGCTTCAGTCTTCACCTTGGACATAGTCTTTGGCTTCTGGTGCAGACCTTTCCTCCTTCATCACAGACCCTTCAGCCTGCTGGTACAGACTCTCATGGGATGCTACACTGAGACCCGGACCTTTGACTGGTTGCATCTCCAGCTCACAGGCAGACCTTATGCGCTCTTTCACACCTGACTCTGTGAGTGGCCATTGTAAGCTGGTTTGGTAAATTGTTACATATTTGGATATCTTGAGTTAAGTCTGTTTCTCTAGTATGTACTGATTGATACACCTGGATTCCAGAAAAGGTGCAGCCCCACATGACTGAGACTACCACAGATGCAGATAAACCTTCCTGGGACTATGTTTCAAGCATAAAGCCATAAAGAGTCTTCAGATGTAAAGATTCCAGAACTGTGACTCTAGGACTGATATAATGATCAATGGGACCCCAGTGCACCGACTAATCCTTGCAAGCTGGCCTCCTGCCTCTGTGGCGGGCCAGGCTGCACTGCTATACCATAGTGCCCTCTCCCGGTACCTAACCTGGAGTCCTTTCCCTTCTTCCCTCTAACTTGCTCACTGAAACTCTCTTCCTGTAAATTTGTGTTCTAGTTTTAACCTCTACTTCCACTAAAGCAAAGACTCACATGAGCAAGTGACATTAGCACCCATAAGTCCCTATAAATATACCCAGCTCCAGACCACAATGTGCCTCTCACTTCCTCCTGAGGGCCTACGCTGTATCTCTCTGCATGAGTACTTTTAAAATTCTCCTAATGAACCTCCTTATGCCTCCTGTTGATGCACCCTTAAAATTCACTTTCTGTGATGCAAGTCAGGAAACCCTCAACCTTCCTCCTGGGTTGAGTGAGGCCCATTTCTCCACTGCTGCTTGGGGGGAACTCTTTGGGTGCTAGCTGGTGACATTCAGATTGTAGAAATGGAGACCAGCAGCATTACTAAGCCCTAGCCCACATTTTTTCAGCTCATAGAGCAAAGAGAGAAAACTTCCTTTGGGAATCATGTGCTTCAAATTCCATCCTTAAGGATTAGGTTTTGACTGAATGCATTAACCAATAATTAAAATAATCCTTGAAGCTGGGCATGGTGGGGCATGCCTGTAATCCTAGCATTTTTGGCAGCTGAGGCAGGAAAATCACAAGTTTGAACCCAACTTGGGCAACTTAGAGAGAGTTCATCTCAATAAACAGGCATGAGGGTGGAGGATGTAGCTCAATACTGCAAAGAAAAAAGAAAAAAAATCCTAGAAACAAATAGAATGAGTCAGAACACTGTAACTCAGAAGAGACTCCCTGGGACAACTGGGAATGTGATCAGAACTAATTCATTAGAAACAATACTGCTTAAGAATGCTAAGTGTTGTAGTGTAAAGTGAGGGAGAAGATTCACTGTATACCTCACACTATATATTTATGATGTATTCATATTACAAATGGCTACTTCAGTCATTTTTAATAAATCCTTTTCCTCATCTTCCTATGATCTTACGCTAAAGAAATCATCCAGGTGCTCAGTTAAATATAGATACTTAGGTTGAATCAATGTCATCTAATTATTAGGATTAATGTGCTGGCACCAGGAACATTTATAGAATTCAATCTTAAGGAAATTAGGTTTTGGAGTGCTATGTGTTTAGATATATAGCATTCATATACAAGAGAAAATTATAATAGTATTTGCAGTGTTGATAAATCAATCGACTAGCGAGTAGGTAGACACATAAAGGGAATACTCAGAGGGACACATCTTTTTGTCTGACTCTGCTTCTGCTGACCTAGTCACAAGGAGTCTCTGGCTTTCATTCTGTAAAATAGGTTTCTCTTCCTTCCTTTCGAGCTTCTTTCCCACTCTGGTCTTTCTCAGTCCTTTGTTACCACTCTCTCCCTGTAAGCATTTTGATCAGTACATTCCCTGAGCAACTGTGGAAATAGGAAAACCATTGTTTCCGGACATTATGTCCTTTGGCTGTCCATATTAAAGTGACAACACCTTGTGGATTGCCTAAGATAATGTATTCATCCTGGGCTGGATTCTCTGGTCATCTTGCTAAGGTGTTTACTTCTGAGATGACAATCTTTCAGCTGTCAGAGGACGAAAAAGCCTGAGATAAGATGGAGAGGTAAATTCAGGTGTGTAAGTTCTCCTGTTTGAAAATAAACATCATTTCAAAATCTCAGGGTTAATGATAACAGAGAAAAGCTTGGAAACAATGTGTTCTGTCCCATCAGCCGGTTTTGCCATGACTTTTTATTGATCAAGTTTCCTGGACACATCTTTCTTTTCAGGGTCCAAGACTGTCAGTGTCTTGAACTCAAGATGCCAATAGGTCAAGAGTGACACTTCCTTCCAGTTGGAGACACGGTGATTTATTTATCCCATGACTGGTAGAGGACCGCAGTGTTTAGGGCCTTTCCTATGTGCCAGCAAATTTCTTTATTCTTTTTCAAAACTTTAGACATGTCCAATAATTATAAAGTTCTTTTTAAAAATAAGGCACAGTGAAGTTGAATTGGCATAACATTCAAGGCTTTGGTTGTGTTGCGCTTATGTGTAACAGTAAAACAACCTTAAGTATGCTCCCAATACTACTGCAGAGAACACAAACAAATTCTGATAAACTCTTTGCTCCATAAGTATAGTTACTAAGTTCTCAATCTAGTTTTGAATCCTAGCTCTGTCTGATTTTAAAGTCTGTTTCTTCCTCAGCTCTTTAGTGAAACTATCACACAGATCATTGGTGTTTTGGCTTTATCATGTTTTAACAAAATATTCTCAATTGATCATCAATATTTATCAGGAGTCTTGATATAACTATATAGATCTTCAGCACTTAGAAGATGGAAAATAAAATTTCTGGGATGAAATACATACCCAGTGTGTCTGTATGGGATTAAGGGAAAACTTAATAAGGCAGAAGGATAGATCAATGAACTTGAAACAAAGGAATAGAAAATATCCAGAAAAGAACCCACATGTGCACAAGCACATGCACAGAGAGACAGAGAAAGAAAGAGAGAGAGGGGGAACATCGTTGAGCTAAGAAACAACACTGAATGGCCAATAATGATGAAATTGGAGTCCCCAGGGGAATGGCCTGATCACTTCAGTGCCTTGGGGGGTTTAGGAAGGTGAAGTTGGAGCTGATTGTTGTCCAGGGCCCCCAGTGCTCAGATGGCTTCCTAGTGATCAGCACATTGTGCTGAGTCCTCCTTTAGGGAAGCTCCGGTTAAGAGACAGAAACCAGCAGCTCTCCACAAGTTCTGTCAACTAAGAGAAAGGAATTACTGTCATACAGCATGGGCTTTCCCTTTGCTACTAACGCAGTTGATCTCCAGGAACTGCTTAAATTGTCAGAGGATGTAACATGAGATCACCTCCTTCAGCACCATGGTGTCTGGAAAAGAACCGAGCATGGAGGGACCACCCCTTCCTGTAGGTGGTTATAGCAAAAGTGTCCAGGTTTGGCTCCATCCTGTGGTAAGGAGGACTTTCACTGGGCAATATTGCATGCTGCTTCCATGACCCAGGAAACTATGAGGATTACAGGTCTAGGGCCCTTAATAGCTTCTGTTTCCAAGAAAACTCTATGTGGCCAGCAATGATCATATAATGCTATACAGCACAGAATCTAGGAAGAAGGCCAGAAATCCATGGGCAGCATATGGCTATTATGGTACAGATGGTCCAGAGACTCCACAACCCACGAGAGGGGGTGGCTCAAGTCTGCAATGAAGGGGACTTGGAGGGTTACTAAGGGTAATGCTTGCTATTTTTCAGTTTGAAAAGATTCTAAAGCCCTTTATTAGACAAGGCCCTATTCAAAATGGACCAATATGCAACAAAATGCAAAGTTTGTATGTTGCCTTTACGACCCCAACTGGTCTAAAAGATGTGGGACCTTTACTACAGCTGTGAGTCCTGAAAGAGCCAATGGCTGTTTCTTCACAATGTCAACTTTGTAGCTACCTCACTTTGCCATATTATTTCAAAAATTTAACTAAAGCCTTACACCTCACACTATGTGTGGGGCAATGGCCCATCTACTTTATGTGGGCTGCTTTTTTCAGTATCTGAATGTACTAAAGAGTATGCCACAGACATCCCCTTCAGAAGAAGATGCCACCAATGTAAAGTCACCCTGTGCTATAGAAGAAAAGCTCGTGCAGTTCGGATGTTGCCTGCCAAGAGGATGTGTGATGGGAAACAAACAAGGTGCTCTGTGGATGGTCGTGTACAAGCTTATCATGTCCCCCCCCGGGTGTGAGGAAAAGTGTACCCGAGATGTTGTTGAAAAAGCACTAATAGTGCATATCAGCAAATCCATATTGTCAAATACTTATCCATTCCTGATGAGATGGAGTCAATAATGACAATAATATGCCCCATGTGTGAAAGCGCAGCATTACGGTTGTGAGCGTCTAGCATGGCAACCTGTCTTTCACCCAGGTTTAAGAACAGGCTGAGTTAGGATTTTCAATGGAGAAGCAGTGGGGATAATATTTTCTTGTCTAAACAGGCCTTGTACAGTGAGTACAATCAGTTCAACCAGTTCAAGCTAGTTTCGATTTACATTGGCACATTGTCAAAAGCACAAGATCATTCCCTCTTTAAGCTTCTCATCTATAAGATAGAAGAAGCGCAACAACACTCATTTTCATGTTTTTCTGAGTACTCAGCGAAATTTTCTCCATTGAGAACTTGATGCCACGTGGCACTTCATCAGGGGCCACTCCCCCTTTCCACTGGCTGCATCAGTGGCCTCCCCCTCTCTCTACCTGCTCTTTACAAAGGAACGCCATGTCTTAGATACTGCTGTCACTAGCCAGTGATAGTCTATGGGATATCCAGAGCGATCCTCTTTCTGCAGGAGGACTCTGTCATTGCTGTTGGTAACTTCCCTGGAACTTACCATATTCCATGTACAGTTACCATGGCCAGTTATTTCCAGAAATGGAGCGTTTCAAGTAGAAATCCAAACTTGCTAAGACCTTAGGAAATAAGTTTCCTTCAAGAGTGCAAGAGGCAGATGGCATTCTCTGCTCCTTCTGCTATATTCTGAAGGGTGAAGGGTGTTTGTACTGTTTTCAATCCCCATGATACTATTTCTTGTGAATGAAGCATGAGAATAGAACTCGCTGCCTACTCCACTTCTGCTTAGAAAACTGGCCTTCAGCTTTGCTCGTCTGTATCTGTCCTCCAAACCTTTACACAGCCCACTTCTCTTCCTCCTTAAGGAAGTTCACACTCCCTCCTTCATCTGACAACACGTCTCCCACAGACCTTACATAATACTGGAAAAGGAGGGACCTTCCACTTCCCCAAGCCGATTTTTCAAAATTATTATTTGAAAGACTAAATTGTTTCCTTTATTCCTTAGCCATAAGGAATAGGGGCTTTGGAGATTTCTTAAGTCAGCATTAAAGCATAGTCATTTAACTATTAATTATTTAAATTAATTCTTGACACTAATGTATGCTGGATGTAATAATTTAAACATTACAGAAATACTTAGATTAAAATGGTTAGTGCTTTCTTTTAAGCACCAGTTCTCTTTTCAATGTGATCATTATTAAAAATGTAATACTTGTTATTCCGCTTATTTTAACTTTTTGTGCAACAGCATACTGACTGTACACACATATAATTGTATAATAAATTAGGTTCAAATGTGTTATTCTGAAATCTTTTTTCACTTCAGTTTATTTCACAACTACGTGGTCAGCACTTTAAAAATATAGCTCATTTAAAAAATATGACTTCACTGTATCCCATTTGAAGAGTTACTATAATATGGTCAATCATTGTCATATTGATGGACATTTGCATAATGCCAACACTTTTTTGCTAATAAAATATTGCTTTCAGAAACATTTATATGCAGAAACAGTCTTTCTCAAACAAGAAAAGAAAAACATGTACATTTGTAATGTGCATTAATATGTAGATGTTAATATAGAGAGATATTCATACATAATCTACATATAGATGATGTAAATTCATAAACCCTCAGAAGAAAGATTGTCTAGTTAAAAAATCTGTACTATAAATCTTAATTAGCACTACCAGGAGGCTATTTAAAAATTGTTGAACATTGCAACTTTCACATGTGTAAGTAGACTCATTTTCACACTTCCTTGTTATCAGAAGATGTTATTCAAAGTTTTTAGAGGGAAAATTATGATTTTTAAAAATTTATGTGTAGTATTTTATCAAGTATTCTGAATATTTTAATATATGCATTGATTTTTGTATTTTTGTTTCTGTGATTGCCTCTTCAAATATTTTGTACATTTTATATTAGTTTATCTTTCTTTTTTTATTTTAATTTTAATTTTTAAATCTTTTTTATTTTTAGAAAAATAAAAGCACAAAAACATATTAACAAACAGACACAAATCAGCATAAACAATATTACAATCACAACTGATCTACAGACAAGGTGAAATGATCTCATCAGTGGTTATTGCTTTATCCATTGATATCTTCAAAGTGTATATATATGAACCCAGATACAGACATGCAAAATTGGTCAGAGAATCTTTTTTTATTTTAAAAATAAAAGAATGAAAACATATTCACAAACACACATACATTTACAAAATAATGCAAAAACAATACAAGCAACATTGAATTTCAGACCAGGTGATAGGAAATTAACAATGATAGTTGCATTTTTCTAATTGTTTTGAAGAAACTGTTAACTCATGGTTCTGATCTCTGATTTTCTTGCATAGTGCTAATAGATTATATTTCTCCAAGTCTATCTTTTATCTTTGATTTTGCAATAAAAATGTTTTAAAGACTTGTAAAATCAAATAATTTTTTTAAAAAATGACTTCTGGATTTCATGCTTTCCTTAAAAAACTTTGACAAGAAAAGCATATTTCAAGTGCAAGATTTTACTTATCATATTTTTCTCATTTAGAAGCAATTATACTCTCTTATTCAGAGTTAAAAACCTCAGGTTATAATTTTATTGTCTAGAAAGACTTTGACTCTTTTCTCGTCTATGTTTTGGAGCTACAGCTTAATGAAATTACTGTGCTTGTCGTTAATTTATTGTCTCAGCTTGAAATTCACTCTTCTTTTCTGTGCTTTGTGAAACCGGATCACGACTCTATAGACATCTCTTCTTTGTAGCTAGTGCAACTTTAGTCTTTGACAACAAAGGTGCTGGAGTAATTCTCCAAGGCCAGAGAAGGGAGAAAGAATTTCTTCTTCTGCATCCAATATACTGTGGCAACCAGCATTTGGTATGTGTGTGTGTGTGTGTGTTGCTGCTGCTGTGGTTAAGCTATTCAGGTACCCTCCTATAAGCTCATTTTCAATGAGAGGACAGTGTGTTCTGTATCAATGCCACCTGCTGTGAGTACTGACACTCAGCCTGTGCAGTAGGCTGCCCTGGTTTATGAACTGTTCTTGTTTGTCTCACTCAGCCCTATGACTGGCAGCTGCTTCCTGCAGTTGCAGAACTCACTGCTACTGTGCCTCAGAATCTTCTTAGACTCTTTACTCCTGAGTTATTTTTATGTTAACTTGTCCGTGTTCAAATGACGGATGCCTTTTCTTTCTCCAGACTTGACTCAGCCTCATAGATGGATAATACCTGCGAGGCTTCTGGGAGCAATATAGCAGATAAACCTATTGATGAGCAGCAAAGGGACAGAAGACAGATTCAACCTAAAAAGTGAAATTGTGAATTCTGACCCAGTGACAGAGGAAAATAGCATAGACCAGCAAAGCTCCACACTAAAAGCCAGGAGGCCTAAAGCCTACTCTTGGCTCTAGAGCTCTAGAACTTTGTGACTCTCATCGTTCCAGTCCACCCCTCTGCAAAGGACCACATTGGACATGAACAGTATTTCCTAACCTGTGGTGGTTTGCATTTTCCCTTATTTTCATCATAACTGCTGATCACCTTTATTTCTATTTAATTAATATTTTCCAACCAAGCCATTTAAAACTATTTTTGCCATAATATATTGATACAAATATTTATTTACTAAATTAAAATATTTATATAAGAACTGAAAGTACGTCTTTTGATGTTACTCGTATTAAAATTTGGGAAAGACTAGACAAGAAGATCCTTGAGACAAAACTATTTTAGCTCCAAAATTCTGGATTATGGGCCTATTATGTTCATGTACTTTAATGAATTGACAGAAATATCCACATTTATATGTATAAGTAGACACACATCTACATTTACAATTGTGTGTATATCCACAAATCTATCAAGCCTGTGGCTAACATCTATGTCTGTTATGTATTTTCTTTTTATTTTAAAGAAAAAAAAATAAACAATGAAATTTAGTTTTGAAATAGGCTTGTCTGGTAGTTACGATAGTTAATACATTGTCTTCATATCAGTTAATCAGAGTACAAGATATAGACATGATATCTTGTCTAAACAATGTTAGCACAAAATATTCTTTTCAAGGAACTAAGAGAAGCTAGCTAAGATAAATAAGTTAAGATAGTTGAGATAAATCTATCTTAACTATCTTATATATAAATATATACTTTTTCTTTTTCCCATTCTTCCCTCAAATTTTTTTCACTTAATCAATGTATTTGCATAAATCAAGCCAACATTATCTTTCTGCTGGTCTTGACATTTCTATTTATGTCATAACCTTGAAAGGACAAAAGCAAATAGTTGTATCCATACTGTGTAATCCTATAGCCAACAAGTGGTCCTTTGTATGATTTATTAGTGCTCAGAAAATGTTTTCAATGAAGAGAATGAGGAAGAAGTTTCATGGATTTTCTATTGTTTGAGTTCAAACAAAGTATCTAGCATTGCTGCTGCCACAGTAACAGATTCATCTGTGCTGGTTTATTCCTTTGTCTTCAATAGTAGGAAACAGGGATATTGTTTTGTGTATTTCAGTGGAGGCTTGTACACATGCTTTTGTGGAGGTGGGGAGGGAGAGGGACCGTCAGAGTCTCAGGTATTTTGTACTGTGGTCCTCCAATCCTTTCTAGAATCTCAGGAGCTCACATTCTCTGCTCAAACCTTCCCTAACAAAGACCTTAGCTTTGCCAACAGATGCCAACTTCTTTTAGAAAGGTGTTTTTGTTTAATGCTCTGATTCAATTTAAATTTGAATTTAAATTTGTCTTTTCTGCAGTTCTTGTGTTAGAACTAAAAGTTATGTTAAAAAGAAAAAGTTGAACAAGTACATAAGGTAAATCCCCCAGTATTTGTATGTGAATTGTTTTTCTTTTCACTCTTAGTATCTGGGATCTATTCTAATTCTCTACCATCCTTACCTTATTTAAGTGGTCTAACCATATTGTCTAATCAATATGGTCTCAGTACATTAAATAAAAAAATGTGTATATACACATACACAAGTATAAATATACGTATAATACAGAGGATTCTAATGTAGTTTGATGTTTCCTTACAGGTTAATTTTAAGATGCCTTGAGATGCTAGAGATGTTTTTCTGGAATATATAATGTCTCATTTGAAATCTGAAAGGCAGGTTTTTAAAAACACATTATAATGTATTAAATGTGCAAAAAGTTTTATAATACATTATAATCCCTAGTGTTGTAGCATATTATAGCTCCTTAGGTACTTCCTTTGATTACCAGCCCTTTGATGGGAAACCACGTCTTTTAAATAGTGGAGCCTCAGGGCCAAATACAGTCCTTGGTACAAAACTCATGAGTGAAGAAATAAGATGGGGTATGAATATTTTAATAAAAAGACACTTAAAAATAAAGGCTATACACCAGAAGTCACACCAATGACACTTCCATGGGAACTCTAGCTATTTCAAAGAAATTCTATGACATGCCATATTTTCTTTTTCTACAATAAAATGTAATGGTGAGATACCTCAAGTTATTTAGATTTTCTTTGTACAATCACCTTCTCTCAAGATTTGAAGCAATTTACTCTGGCTGCAGGTCAACATTTTTATTGTAAAATGAAGCAATGTCAGCATCAAAATATAAAACAAAAACACCACATAATATTTTAAGAAATCTATCACTAAGACAGAACTATATAAAAGGCAGGGATATGCACAGATTTAAAACATTGAGGCAGAATTTAAACATACTTCAAAGAAACCTGTCATTTATATTTTCCTTACCAAGAGAATATTAAGTATTGCGGTTATGAAATGTCTGGTTTTCTAACAACTTTGCTGATACAGTTCTTCCTTATGTCATACAGTCCCAAGCAGTTTAAGGACCATTTCTTCACCCACCAAATTTTTTTAACAAAAAAAGATGTCTGTCCTTGGTATAGCCTTCTGGATATGACCACACCTCCCCTCTCCTTTCTCCCCCCATTTCCTCTCCTTCTTCCTTCTCCTTCTCTTTATTTAAAATAAATGACAGTGACTGAATAAAGAAGCCTCTTTGGTTTTCTAATTTGGGACTCCGAGAGGTGGAGTTTTCTAGTCTTCAGCAGAAGTATTATGAAGTAGCAAGCATACATACATCCAGGTAAAGTAAAAATGGATAATTTTGTGGCCCCATTTATTTACTTATTTAGAACAGAATATATTTATCGAGGGAAAGAAAACTGTCTGACAGAGGGACAGAAGGGGGCCTGAGTGGGTTGTCCAGGAACCTGTCTTTCTAAGGGATTTTTATAGAGCAAAACTACCAGGTGAGGTGGGTCCAAGGTAGGGAAACATGGAAACTTGCAAGGTGGGAATAAGGTGGGACAAAACTGTGTGGTTGGCCAATAAGATTACAAGTATAATTGTTTTCACAATCCAGTGGAACATATATTTAACTGTTATAAATGCTTATTTCCCTGCTTTTCATCATATCTTTATTTCCTGGCATATAAATTTAGGCAATAGTGCTTTTCTCTCGTGTGTTTCATGGGTTGGTTATTCAATTTCTTTTAGTGCTACATAATATCCAGTTGTCTGCATGTACCATGGTTTATTTAACTACTCATCCACCAAAGATCATCTTGGTTGCTTTTCAAACTTTAGCAATTGTGAATAAAACTGTCGTCAATATCCATGTGCAAGAATTTTTATGTAAACATAAGTTTTCACATCATTTGTGTAAGTACCAAGGAGCACAGTCACTAGATTATACAGTAAAGTTTTGTCAGAAACTGCCAAATGGTCTTCCAAAGTGGACATACCATTTTGCACTTGCAATGAATGAGAGTTCCTGTTGCTCCATATCCTTACTGGCCGTTTGTGTCATCACTGTGCAGGATTTTCTACTCTAGAAGATGTATAATGGTGTCTCCTGATTGTTCAAATTTGCATGCCTGGTGACATAAGACATGGAAATTCTTTGCTATATCTATTTGCCTTCTGTATATTTTCTTTTGCTGAAGTGTTTATTTAAACTCTTTGGCTCATTTTTCAATCAGGTTGTTTCTTATTGTAGATTTTGAATAAGTTTTATATACTTTGGGTAAAAGTCCTTTACCAAATATTTTATTTGCCAATATCCTCTGGTGGGAAGTTTTAAAACTACTGATTCAATTTCTTCATTTGGTATCCGCCTTATTCAGATTATCTGATTCTTCTTAAGTCAGTTTCAATAGTTGCTAGGAATTTGATTCATCAGTTATCTAAGTTATTGGCATATCACTATTAATATTATTCTAATTTCACTTCTGTGAAATACCTAATGGCTCCCTTTCTAGCCTTAATTTTAGTAACTTGAGTTCTTTCTCTCTCTGTCTCTGTCTGTCTCTCTCTCTCCCTCTTTCTCTCTGGGTCAGTTACATAAAGTTTTGACAATTTTGGTGTTTTCTTTTTTCAAAGAGCAACCAATGGTACTATTAACAGCCATACATTTCTAAGTATTGCTCTAGTTGAATCCCATGTTTGTTATGGTCTTGTTTTGCTTTCCTTATATTTTGAAAAGTTTTACTTTATCTATTCTAGTGTTCTAGTACCCATTGCATCAACAGATACAGTTGCTTTATCTTGTCTATTGTTTATAAATATGTAATTCTACATTGTATGATAGTTTATTTTGACACTATTAATCTCTGCTGCTTTTGCCTGGTGTACTTGCAATGATCCTTTACGTTTAATAGCATCATTTAATTTTAAGAAATCTGATGTAAGCATTCACATACTCAGTAAAATTTTATTGAACACTAACTGTGGAAAAAGTTGGGTTTTGTGACTGTGGAAGTGTTGGCATTTTAATATATGAACTTTATTGATTCACTCATATCAAAACTAAATTATTTATTATATTTTTGCTTTATAATCTTGTTTTATAGTTGTTTTGAACTTCATTTTTTCTTACTACTTTCATGTATATGCCAAATTTTCCTTTTCTTTTATTCTTTCCAGTAATGTGAAAATTATTTATTTCTTTTATTTTTTCCTACCACTGCTATTGGTGACCTTAAAATAAAAAAATTTAAGATTTTAATTTATCAAAACAAAAATTGAACTATGTAGTTCCTCTGCGTGAGGTAATAAAAATCCCACACTTGTGCTTTTTCTTTCCTCTCTTTTGTATTCCCAAGTTTGTGATGATACAATCTAGGATTTTATATCTAGATTATTATTAATTTATTGTTTTTAATTGTGTCATTATCTTTAAGGTACTTTTTTGGTCATTTTATCACTACATTTGGATTGACAGGAGTTACATGATTCAATCTTTTGAATCATGATTCAATTCTTTGGTGATCAATGCCAATTCTTTAATATGTCTTTATTATTCTTTAGTTGACTTAAGTTACTTTTTGGGTTGACAGACCTAAAGAACTGTAAGAAGTACAGACTAAGACAATGCAGAATACTCCAATTTAAGAAATAAAAGTGAAGTCATCTTAGTGACAGTTTTAGTGATTTTGCTTGGCTAGTCAAGTGGTATATGTGGTATAAGGAAAAAAAGTGATTTCCAGTTGCATCTTGTGGTTGGGCTGAGGCGAGACTTAAGACATTACAGGGCTGTGTCAAAGAGATATTTTGTTTCATTTGTTTAAACTTATGGGGGAGCATTATAATTAAAAACCAAAGAATACATCATATATGTTCCCAATTACCAGTCCTTTTTATTGGAGGATGGGGGAATCCTGTCACTGGCCATCCAACTAGGGTCAGTATCTCTCAGAACTATTACAAAGAGCTGTATTTTCTGGCAAAGACTAAGATAAGAGCTACTACTTTCTTCTGAAAGTTTTGACAGGGAAGGCATGACTTTGCAATGCCAATGTCATTTGCCAGAAGCATATAAACACTGGATGCTTGTGAGACCTTGACGTCTAAGGCAGGTTTTATGTTAGATGGCATCATACACATTTTTTTAAAAAGTAAAACAGACTTGAGAGATGTGTGGACACAGGAATGGGAGATTGTCTCTTGAATACCACTAGTCTGAGGATGTGTTCTGATCTTATGTGGCAGTGATAATCACATTTGTGATTATCAGATTCAAATTCAATGAATGGTTTGAGTGCATGTAATGGTATAGATGCAGTGTTTGACATTTTGCATAGGGTTTTTAATAATTAAAATTTTCTGTCGGGTTCAGATTTGGTTATTCAAATTGATTTATCCTTTGTGATAAAAAGTGTATCCAAAACATAATGTTTCTCATAAAACTGGTCTACACATTTATTCCATTTTATCAAGCTATACTAACTAGTAGTCTGGGAAAAATGTGGGCTTCAACTCAAAATTTTTCCTTTCATTCACCCTTAGCTTCTGGCCACAAAGTTCTTTCCTTTTTCATTAGAGTTGCCACCACATTCTTTGACACTGCTGTACTAAGGTCCTCATTAACAATGAGGTCTATTACTGGGACCTCATTCTAGTCTGCCTGCCAGTTCCAGTGCGATTCCCACAAAGACCCTGCTCTGCAGTGCTGTTGGGGAAACTGAGGGGTAACGTCCATAAGAGGAGCAGGATTGGGCTGTCTCAAGCACTGAGCAGATGCCTGCAGCTAGCTGAGGCATTAAAACTGCCTTGGTTCATCTTGTTCCTTGTATATACCTTCACATACTGCATTTTCTATGACATTTTACATTTTCATGTTCCTAAAATGTTTTACATGGTAAAAATCCTGGCCCGTGTTTATGTAGCCAGAGGCATAGTCACTACTCTCGCATTCACTAGGCTTGTCATATCTATCGACACATGCACTGGGATACCGAGTAGAATCTCTGTTCTTCTAAGAGGATTTCCTGGTGCTGAATAAGTCAGGTTACTTCCATCCAAATGGGGCTGTTCATAGTCTGGCTGGCTGAGTATCCACAGACCCATGGGATATTAGATGCTTGAAGACAAACACTTGAGAATTAGAAGCCTGATAGGCAATTAATCATTAACACATGTATTTTTTTAAGAGTAAATGGATGTACGTTTTCTTAATTTTTCAAATACAGATAATTGAAATATAAAATTCATGTGGGTGGTTTATAGAATAAAGCTCCCAGATGGTAGAACTTGGATTTGATCCTAATTCTTCTGACATCGGGGCAGATTTTCTTTAAGAACAGCTTCTTTAAATTTTGTAAATTTTCTTTTGTGTTGCCTAGACAAGAATAAACCATATTAAGGTAAAATTCTGCAAGGTCTACTTTTTTTTTGATTGGCCCATTCTTGTCAACAAAAACTTGTCACTTGGAGTTTAGCTGACATACACTATTTTAATTCAATTTTTGGTAAAATTATTGATATATTTTCTTCCAGAAAAGTAAGTATATGCACACAAATATAAAAGAGTAATGCAGGGTTTTCTAATACAATGTAGGATTAACTAAGAATGAATAGACTGGGAAATATAAGCAGCTTACTAGAGAGTTAACCTATACATAATAATATAAGAAATAACCTAAAATAATATAATGCTTAGTTTTGCGGTAACCTTTTATTCTATTCTTATAGAGGCATTGGTTGAGCTAGCAGTGGGACATAGCAGCCAACAGTGTCTCTTTCAAGATTCTACTTGGATAGTTTTAAAATGTATTATTCTCATACAACACTTTCCATTGACCCTTCTCTGCAGTCAGTGCTATTTATAATACTAATAGTATATTCTGTACTCTCCTTTAATTTCAGGATCCTTAGTATTAAAGAGAGAAGTTTCAGTGCTTTTTTTCAGCCTGTTATTGTTGGAGGTTCAGATTTAAGTTAGAGAGTTGTCTGATTTTATCCAAGGTCTAGCCATCCCTATTCCTATTTATAAAGATGCTAAGGCTTCCTTTGCTCTCATTCACTGTCATGTTGTTCTGTGATATTATAACAAAAATACCAAGACAGGGTAATTGGAAGAACAGAAATCTAATTTCTTCACTATTTTGGAGGCTGGAGGTCCGAGATCCAGGTGGCAGCAAACTTGGCTGTCTGGGGAAGGTTCCTCATATGGCAGAAGGCAGGCAAGCTATTGCTATGTGAAGCCTTGAAAATATACATGTAGATACGCTTTGATGTCATTCACAAGGAAGGATCCCTGTGGCCTAACCATCTCTTAAAGTTCTGTATCTCTTAATAGTCTTAATGGTCACACCAGTAACACCCCAATTGTGAAGGGGACACATTCAAACCTTTGGAAATGCATAGTTAGTATAAAGCTGCTCCAGGAGTCCCATGCTGTTAAGCAGCATGTCTGCTTATGCTCTGCTATATAAACACATTCAAATCCAAGGACAGTGCCAGAGAGTCACTGTCCAACAGCACTCATCTGGGGTCTCTCTGCTCCGTGCTTGCTCTCAGGCTTGAAGTGTTAGGTGTGGATCAAAGTCAAGTGTTTTCAGATGGGGCACATTTTAAAAGCAGCTTCTTTCTAGAAATTTCTGAATCTCTTTCATTTTCTTGTGTTACACTATTTAAATGTCACACGTCTAACGCAGCACAGAGTTTCCGCATTTAACCTTTTCATCTTCCCTGCGTGAGAGCTAATACTTCTGGATTTATTACTGTGGTCCAGTTTTGGGTACAACAAGCTAAAACAGCATTAAACAAAAAGAAAGGAAGCTTTATGCCCCTCTTCCAACTCTATCATGATTTCCATTTTTGAGTATTCTTTTTCAGTTTTTCACATATATATGTATTTTGAGTGGCAATTACCCTGTTTTGTTACTTCATATCCTATTTAACAAAGGACCGTGATATTTATTCTTGCCTGTATGTGATATTTTATCTATAAGAATTTACAGTATCACATCAAAGTCAGCTTGGTTTGGAGATTTTTAAAAACTGGTAATGATACTATCCTGATCAACAGTGCATTCAGAATACATATTTAATAATACTATCAATCTAGTACATGATTTGACTAACTCTCCAACCTGTATTTTTCATGACACCAAATCTAGTGTTTATCCACTGAACCACCTAATATTTCCTCTGAATAAAAGGCTTGGAGGCATTTGCTTTCCAGACACTGCTGTATTAGTTTGCTCTTATCACTGACCTTTAGCTTGTAAATGGGGACTTGTGCTGCTTTGTCAGCTGAGGGCCTCTTTAAAGACCCATGACCCATTTTCAAGTGTGTCTCCTCTGCTTTCTGTCTCTCATCTATTAAGTCTCTAGGTGAGCTGGGTTGGTTAACAACCACCCCAAGCCCAATATTTTTCTTAGGTGGCCCTTGATTTGGGCAATTTTGTATAATTTTATAAATGTTGACAAAGACATCAGTACTCATCCAGCTTGAAGCACAGAATTTGGCTTGCTGCTGACTACTTCCTGACGGCTCATTTCTGGCAAGGTCGTCTTGAAGCTTGTGGTTCAGTGCCCTCCACCTCCCGCATTCCGGGTTAAACAACTCTGAAGACACTCTTTTGTGCCATTGTGGAAATTTCTTGTGACAAGTGACAACATGTTCCTCCCTTTCTCCATGGGGTGATACCTTGAAGTCATGTCTATTTACTGCATCCAGGCTCATGCTTTATTCTTCTCTAAAAAATGCTATGTGTTGCAGGCATAGTGGCACATTCCTGTAATCCTAGCACTCTGGATGCGCAGCAGAAAAGTTGCTATGAGTTCGAGGCCATCCTGGGCTACAAAGTGAATTCAAGGCCAGCCTGAACTGTATAGTGAGACCCTGCCTCAAAAAAAAAAAAAAAATGCTGTGTGTCTGTCTTACAGTTCTAAGCTTCTTTTGGTTCCGCATCATTCATTAATAGTCTCTCCTGTATTATAAAGTGTCAAATTGTCACTGGAACAGAAATTCAATATTATTAGGTTAGGCAAAAAATTACAATCATAATTCCCCTGTAGCGAGAGCCTATTAAAGTGTCAAAAGAAAGTCTTTGCTGTAAATTGCAAAAAAATAAATAGAATGGGCCCGAAAATCCCCTTTGTCTGTAATGGCAGTTAATGTACACCTTCATGCTTCGGTAGCTCAAAGGGAATGTAAAGTGATGATGACAAACGTTTGTTGTTAATTACTATTGTGTAAGTACCTTCCCATAAATTCTGTTAGCTACAGGGTTGCTTCATTCATTATTTTGGCTCATCCTGGGCCTTAATGTCCTGTCACAGGACTTGCAATCCTCACACATCATTTCTGTCTCCTATCTATACTCTGTGTGCATCTGCCAGCGCCCTGTTGCTGTGGTGGCTCATTCTCTATGAGAGCTACATCATCTACTCAAAAGCAGGTGGAACAGAATAACTGAGCCTCAGATATAGGCCATGAGAGGACCGAGTACTGTACATGTACTGCTTTAGTTTGACTCCCTACATAGCTGTCTGTCCTGAGTTAGTGTTTGGAACAACATCAAGGTTAGTAGTGAAGAATAATATACAGAAAACAACCATAGAAGCCTCGAAACCATAGAACTTACAGTCATGCTCTAGAGGTCTTAGTCTGTTACGTTACATGGTTTTCCACGTGATAATTCAGTATAAATTTCCTTCACGTCTGAAACTAAGGAAACTTAAACTTCCCCTAACAGTAATCACTCATGATTTTTCATTTATGCCCCAGGAAATCAGATCTAAGTGTGTGTCTCCTTTCATCAAAGTGCATTGGATAGTAAATGTTTGGAATCAGTCCTATATTTTACTTTTCATTTTTTGTGTTTATTGCCTTTCATACTCATTATCTTACTTATTTTGAGGTTTTATACTATTAAGCTGCTTACTCTTCTCTTTGTATGAGACAATGTTCCCTTCTAAGCAAATGAATATGCAATTAAACAAAGATTTTGATATTTAATAGTTTGTCCAATTAGTTAAAAACTTTTGTGCAATATAATTGATTTTAAAATAGATTATGAAACATTTGATATTATACTTGAACTTAGAAGGCATTCAAATTATATTGTTCATTAATTTATATCCTATTAATTCAAAACTTTTCTTTTACCATTTAATTGCTTCTGAGTTAATCTTTTCCAAGCCATGGTACTTTGTAATTAGTTTAACTTTTTTCATTGAATTTTCAGGCATTTGGGGAGGGGAACTCTGCAGACACACAGATGAGATGTAATGCATCCTGTTCAGGTTCTCGATTTTATAATTTTAATTTGAACATTCATATTATCTTTGCCTTGGAATTGAAGTTTCAGGGCCTATAAAGATTCCATTACTTACTATTCCTCGACAGCAAAATGCCATCACTGTTTTTCTGCGACCTTCAGCAAATGGCATCACTGTTCTGAGCCCAAGTTTATTCTTTGATAAAAGGCGGATAATTACAGTGTCCATTTCATGAGGTTGTTGTGGTAGACTTAAAAGATTAAATATTCACCTTATGTTTTGATCACACTTCATATATATGTGTAATATATATGTGTGTATGTATATATATATACCCCCACACACACATTTATGTATATATGTGTATCATGTCATTAATAGTGGTAGCAATGTGAGTTTGTGTGCACAGGATGAGAGGATGGGAGAAAGGAAAATATCTTGAAAAAGTTTTGTGGTCCAGGCTGAAGCGGAATCCATCACTTCTGTCCATAGGCTATTGGTCTGACCACATGGCTTTACTGTTTCAGGAAGGGGACTGAGAAACCGAGTAGCTGTCTGTACAGCTTCCTTCTGGCAATAACTCTTCCTTACTGAAAGGGAGCATGGATCTTTGGCAGGTAACTGGATGCCAGTGCTATGCAGTCCCATGAGAAATGATTACTAATGTTGGGTGTTGTTTGTGTATTTCCGGGTACCATTTAATACACTGTATCCTACTTATAGCTTACTTGCTTGACTTCCCAATTAGGCTGAGAATCCTTTGAAGTCATCTAGGGATTATATCCTTCACAGAGTCCTTGAGAGCTGGCAGAGTTTAAGCTCTTAACCAGTGCTTGGTGAATAAATGTCTGTGGATGACATACACGTAAGAGTACAAATGAGCACCTTATCTGACGTGAGATGCACAATTACAATCCCCATTCGAGTGAACTGAAAACTACAAACAGCTCTTCTGCAGTAAAAAGTTCCAAGTTCCAAAAATGTGAACTAGCCTCCTCGTGTGGCCTCCTGAGCATCAACAACCTGAGGGAAAATAAGCCATCAGGGTGTGGATGATGGGTGCTGCTGCGGCGGTGAATGGCAGTGCACTTAGTCCTTTCAAAATATCGTGCAAAGACTGTCACTGATTACCGTTTTCTCTGCCCTTTAGGACAGACTAACTGCAGCCAGATGCGTGGTGCTAGTGATCAATGATCTTGCAACCTAAAATCAACATCTGGAGTTATAGGAATCTGCTTAGAATGGCAGCTTTCTGCCAGGTGCCGGTGCAGTGTTAATACCTGGTTTTCCTAGGGGACTGCCTTCAAGCTAATGAGAATGGAATGTTGAAGATAGAACTATGTTCCTTCACCATGTGCTCCTCAGTACTTCTACTAGGGGTCACAGAAGAGGACACGGCTCTTGGGAAAGGCCCTACAGCTTCCGTCCCCTGCATCCTCAGAGCCTTGTGCCTGCATCTCTAATGAATACAGTCTGGTCTCTTGTAAGAAGGCCAGGGAGGCAGAGGGAAGAGTGAATGGGCTGTTCTGTTAATGTTCTTTTGGGGCTTTCCCGTTCCCCCTTGTTCTCAGGATGAGACCAAAGGAAGGTTCTAGACAAAAGAACATCCTTGCTGTTTAGTTGTTTCTAATTCTCTATGGGTGGACATGAACTGTCTCGTGTCAGGCATAAGATACTAGCTTTTCTGTGAAATGCACAAATGGATTCTTTAAAGTGTCCCTATGGGAACTCTTCTCACCCGTAGCTCTCTAATATAGATGGGTTCTGCCCAAGCTCCTGACATAGCCAACCAGCTTCTGCCTGTACCAGAATCCTCTGCAGCTTCTTGCCATGTGCTTGTCACATTCCAGTGGGGGTGCTTATTCTCTTTGACTTAAGTCCATCAAGGCAACACAAACATGGTTAGTTGGCCCTTCGAACACTCATACAGCCATATCAGCCAAGTCATGGGAAAACAGCTCGCCTAAATGCTAACTGCCTTCTCTTTAAGGTCTATACAGGGATTGAGCAAGCCGTTTCCCACCTATAGAGATGTACAGTAATTACTTTATGTGTTCATTTGTGTCCTTCCATCCCTAGAAACACAGCTCAGACTTTTCCAGCATTGGTCTTCCATGCTTTGTTTTGTCCTCTTAGCAGCATGGAGAGGGTCTATCGATTTTTGGTGCTGAAAGAGCATGAAGGCTGTACTAACTTCACTTCATGTCTTGCATCAGCCAAATTGAGAAGCACTCCCTGCTTTGGCATGATAGAGGGAAAGCATGGCCTCTTCAACTCTCTTCCTTAGGAAGGGAGAAGAGAGAGAATGAAGAGTCTTTATTTGGTTGAAAATTCTCCTACCAGTGATATTCGATAGTCACTTGAATTCTTAGTCTTCTACAGGCCAAAAGCAGAAGGCAATGGTTTCTCTAGTCAGACTTTTTCTCATTTATACAGAATGGACTCTTCTTGAAATGCTTTTTAAAAATGTTGTTATAACAGCTATTTGATTAAAAATTTATTATTTCAGATCAAACTATTCCAGGGTCATTATTTCTGCCAATGTAAAATTCACTTTTGGAGTCCCCCCCACTCTCTTTATTATATTATTTTTTAATGTATTTTTGCATTGGGGTGTATGCTTAGACTCTATCTTTTCTTTTTCTATAAACTCTACTTATAGCTGGGTGTGGTGGGGGCACGCCTGTAATCTCAGCATTCAGGAGGCTGAGGCAGGAGGATCTTTGAGAGTTCAAAACCAGTCTGGGCTATAAAGTGAGCTCAAGGGCCAGCCTGAACTGCACGGTGAGACCCTGTCTCAAAAAGAAAAATAAATGAACTCTGCTTATAATCTGTGCCTAGATTTTGTTTTGTTTGCACAGCCCAAGGCATACGTGTCATGAAATGATGCACTGCTACCAACACAATAGTTCCAATTCTAAAAGAAGAGCAGCTTGCCCATGCCTGTGTATTTTAGTTAGATTTTTCTATATTTACAAGGTAGGTATACTGGCTTTTGAAATAGAACTGCAACTGCTATCACTTGTCGTCTCTGAATCATTCGCCGCATCATTCATTTCCTACTTCAGATAATTACTATGTCACTAATGATGGTACCTGAATAGTTACTTAGGAAGGGAAAGAAAGAATCTAAGAGTATGTTTTATTATTTTCTCCATTATCTAAAGTCAGATAAAATTTTGAGGTAGGAGCAGATGATTCTTTTAAAATCACGTCATCCTCAACCAGGGACTGTTGCCTCTGTCTCATCTCTCTCTCTCTCTCTCTCTCTCTCTCTCTCTCTCTCTCTCTCTCTCGTCAAGTGTGAAGTTCTATCACATATTTACAGATATATGTTCAATTGAGTGTGAAAGAGAATTGAGTGACTCACATGAAAGTCATGGTGCATGTTACCCTTCGCTGGACAGTTCACCATAAAACTGTTAGACACACGTAGACATATTGGCAGGCTGAATGGGGGGGTGAATTTATCCTCAGACCAACCTAACTGCACATTCATTCCTCTTTTCTCAGGAAAACTGCAGATGACCCACACATGAAACGTCAGGGCGACTTAGAAATAGTTTTAAACCCTACGTTAAATGCGCAGATATCTAGAATCTGCTATACTAATGGGATCATTTCAAGAATTTAATGTAATTTTTTTTTCTGATCTTGAAATCATAAATCTCTCTCCTACTTGACTAAACCCTTTCGGAGGTACCTTATCTATCTGTGCTGTCCCCCACAGCCCCAGTGGGACTGAGCACATGATCTTCAAAGTGTTCACAACTTGGATTTTGCTCTGGAACCTGTGGGGAATCCTGAATTATTTTTACCTTTTAAGGAAGGTAACCAGAGGTTGGGTCACTTTATCAGGCTCTTTCCTTTTTGAGAAAAAATTTTTAAAAAAATTTGTCTATTTTTCCTGTTTCCAATTCCTCTACTGTCAGTCTCTTTTGAATCCCACACTGATCTGTGTCTGGTTCTCTCTCCCATGGAGTCACTGTAATTCTTACTGGCTGCTGTGGTTCCAGCCTGAAGTTAGTTATTACTAGACAGAGCATCAGGAAGGACTGATCATTCTCTTCTTCATGTTCTTCACTTTGCCTCCTATTTAATATTCTGTTTTATTTCCCACTTTCTTTCAATCTTTCCTACTCGTTCATTTTGCAATGTCTCATCTTCCTATCTTCCCTCTTTTTCTACACTTATGCACTAGCTTGTCTCTCCCAGTTTCAGGATTTAAAAAGATATCTGCACTCTGATAATTCCTAAATTTGTGTCTACTACCCACATCTCTTTCCCTAAATCATTCTCATGTACCCACTGCCTACGCTGCACATGTTCCTTAGATATAAATTTGGCATTTTAGGTTTAAGGTGCACAATACAAAACAGGATTTCTAAGCTCTCCAAATCTGCTTCCTCCACAGTTTTCTTTCTTCAGGTTTGGTAGCTCCATTTTGACAGTTGTTTGCTCAAAAAACTTGGAGGATTTTATAGCTGGGCATGGTAGTGCATGCCTGCAATCCCAGCACTCAGGAGGTTTAGGCAGGAAGATAACTGTTGGCTTTAAATCACTCTAAATAATGAGTTCAAGGCGGGCCTGAACTATATAGTGAGGCCTCGTCTCACGAAAAGAAAAAAAAAAAGAAACTAAAACTAGGAGTTATTGTGTGTTTCCTTTCTCTTATAATTCCACAGTAATCTACTTATAATTTATAATTCCACATCAATCAATTATACCACCAAAATATATTTTCAATTTGATTCTTTTTCATAATCTCTACTAGCAATATTATCTGAAATAATTATAAAATAATATTCTTGCTCACCTGGGTTTTTATAATGATCTCATTTCACCTGTGCTCTGCCTCCTAATCTGGCATGTAGGCATTCAGGTAATATGGATATTCAATTTGAATTCCAAGTTTTGTTAAAGGAATGAGTGGTTGCCTGATTTCTAGGTTTCTGTTGACAAGCCATTTTGCCAAGATTCAGCCTCAAGATGTAACAGAGCCTTGAGTTTCCCTAACCAACCAAAACACACACACATGCACACATGCGTACACCTACTGGGTGGGGTGGGGACCTCACCCCCATCCCTTGTCCATTTTAAAGACTGTCAAGTAATTCCCAGGAGAATAATTGGAGAAAAACAGAGGAAAGAGAACTCTGCCCCAGAACCAAATATATGTTGAGTTGGCCAAGACAAACCAAGAAGGACACTTTTTTCTAAAGACTAAGATTCTGGTATAACACATGATGCAGTAAAAATCCTAGTGAAGAGAATCTGATAAACTGCTCATCCACCTGAAAACCTGATCAGACATGTTTGTCCTGTGACTTCCCATGGGCAAGAATGCCCTCACGAACAGTGCCACCGAGAGCTATTTTCTTTCTATACAGGGGCCAAATCAGCATTTGTGCTATCTTGCCTCGTTTCTGTTTCACTCTGACCTATCCTTTACTTTTTGCCTCTGGCTTGAGACTTGAATATTATTAGCTCAGCCTTGTTTTGCTCATGGCCCTACTTTTAACTTCATGTTATGTGCACTCGATCTGCCTTCGGCTATTGGGTTCATCAAAAATTTCAGTTTTCAATAACTTCCAGTTCTCTGCACCATGTGCCTCAAGGCCTCTAGATTTTTAGTCAAATCACAAAAATGAATGAAATTACTTTTCCACTTTCATTAAGAGAACAAACTTCTGACTGCATGTCAGTACATGTGGTTTTTCATGAAAGTCTCCTGTGTAGGGTAAGCAGATCTGAGATTTTAATCAAATGATGTTTGGATCACATAGAAAAAATTGAACTATCAATACTTAGCTGCATCTCTGCTTGTATTATTGAGATAATAATATTTACAGCTATAAGTGATGTCATTCACTTCGGGCTGAGCAGTGCACTGCATTCTTCACAGTGGGCCTTCGCAGTAGCAGATGAGGTAGTGCCGTTTCTATTCCTTCTCTCTATACGACGGTGTGGGGTTCAGAAAGGGTTGGTGAAGCAAACTGCAGAATGGATAGTCGCAAATGCTTTCCCAGTGCCAAAGCCTGTGATGCTAATAGCTGTATAGAACTATCTCCCTTAGAATAAGGATTAGTAACTATGAGGCAAGATGTGTTACTTTTTTCCTCCTTCCCTTGGGCCCAACCTTTTGGGTTAATTTCTTCATTATGTTCATTTCTGTCCTAGAAGAATAAAGTAACTGAGCAGTTTCAATGCATCTCTAGTGCCCAGTTAGAGATTCTAACCAGGCTCTTAAAGACTTCCCAGCGTTCCGTACCTAATGGCAGCTTAGGGAAGCTACTAACACACGTCACTGAACAGACCATTGGACGAGGATGTTTTCTGTCCCAGCAGATTTTGAAAAGTGGAACCAGACAGCTTTTGCAGGAAGAACCCACATTTGGATAGCTTTCTCCTGAGTTCTTCTGCCCTAAACGGGTCACTCTCATTGCTTATTAAAAGTAGATCCAACACAAATGCTAATATTTAAATTCAATTTTTGGTATATCAATTTTTACTGTTTTTCAGAAAGAACTGTAATTCTACCTCGGGGCCTTTTTAGCTCCCAATAACCCCCAGATCTACAAAAAATAACTTTCGATTATCTGAGAGCAACAAATACTTCATGAATCAGACGGACAAAAACAAAGAATCCCAAACTGATCTGAAGCTATAACTGGAGCATTCCTACTTCAGGCAGGCCCCTGTATATTCCCCAATAAATTAAAATGATTACACCTGACACCAAGATAGCATCAATTTTCACTTTAAATTAAAAAGAAGATGCTTTGATAGATCTTTTCTCTGACCAGAAATAGGTCTCCAGAGACTCTTAGAATTCATTAATATACTGAGCTTTGAAGTTTTTGATTTGGCAGTATTTCTATTTTGAGTCAGCATCAAGCTACAAATTGCTAAGATTTCTTCTCGGCACCGTAGGTTAGGAAATACTGCCAGCAAAGCCATATAGTCTCTGTGGGGTAGAGCACATTGTTCTAAACTATTGGTTGAACACTTAACCCCAGTTTTTAAATTCTCTTAGAGTTTTACAATGAAGGAAGTGGGGACATTCATAGTGCCATGTGTACTTTGGTAAGATTGATGTCACCTTTAAAGAAAAACAATTATACTACTTCTCTTCCATCTCCAAAAATCTTGTCTTGCTTAGTCAAAGCCACACAGCCTTTTGAAAGAAAAAGGAAGAGACTCTTTGTGTTATATCTAAGGGCATGGAGGTTGGAGATAGAATATATTACTTTATATATATGGAACACTCCGGGATACCTAAGCAAGTGTGAGCTGAAGAAAGGAGGGATTGGGACTCCCAGGTTCCGCAGACATGTGATTATATTCCAGGTCCATGTATAAAGCTCATTACCCCGTATCTCTGCTCAGATGGAACTAAAAGAAGTCTAAAAGAAGTCTCAGACTAACATGTGTATGATGAGGCTCCTAACTTGCCCTTGGAGAGGGATGAATGGCGTCCTTCCCCAAAGTTATTTCCGCTGGAACCCTTATTTGAAAAAATGAATTTGAAGATATAAATCCTTTAAGAATTTTGAGATGAGATCCTCCTGGATTATCAGAGTTGGTTCTAAATCCAATGATAATGTCCCTATAAGATGGAAGAGAAGATACACAGAGAAGATCGTGAGAAGACAGAGACAGAAATTAGAGTCTGCAGTCACAAGCCAAAGAACATTTGGAGCCAGTAAAAGTTGGGAGAAACAAGAAAGGATATTTGCCTGAAACCTTCTGCAGAAAGTGTATTCTTGCCAACACTCTGATTTCAGATTTCTGGCTTCCAGAAATGTAAGAAAATAATTTTCTGTTGCTTTAAGTTACCAGGTTTGTTCTCGTTTGTTACAGCAGTCTCAGAGAACTAAAACACTCTTAAATCTGTTTCAGCTCCGGTTCTCAGATGCTGGGGAGTCATTCTCCACTCCTTTCTTTCTCCCGTACCTTTCTTTGGATACGTGGACACGTCCTATTCCTCCGTTTGCAAAAGCTCCCCAGAAGTCAATGTTATTTCCATGGGTACAGCCTCTGTGCAAGCTCCGCTAGCTGTTGACCAGGCAGGTCATAACTTGGGGCAGTACGGTAAAAGAGCCTCTTACCTCCTCTCCTTGTTTTGATATCTTCCTACACTTAATTTTAATGGAGAAGTCAGAGCGATCCTTTAGAAAATAAATCATGACACTTTTACATTGAAGTGCCTCTAATCATCTCTTTACCATTGCACTCAGAACAAAAAATAATAGTTCTCACCAGGGCCTCTGAGGACCCCAGTCAACTGCCCCCGGCCCGTGTCAGACACTGGACAAAGCTGCAAGCGCTTTCCTTATACAAGCCCCTCCCCAAGTCCTGCCTAACCTCTCCCAGGACACTTGACGTTCTGAGAAGTCAAATGATTGTCTTTCTCCTATTACGTGACTTGGTTGTCGCTAACGTCAGCACCACCTTTTCTGTTCTTTTTCCCTGTTTGCTAAGCTCCTAAAGTAATACTCAGCACGTCTTTCCGTAAAAGGCCAATTGCTGGGGACCGCAGAGAGGCTGAGTACAGAGGACATCCAAAACGTCCTTTTCCTGCCCTTTCGGGCCAGATTGGAGTGGGAAACTGTCCGCTATCCTGTGGTCACAGCTGGAAGCCCTAGGGCTAATGACTGCAGAGGCACTTACAGGGCAAGATAAAACCTGCTAAAGAGGTACCCGGAGAAACTGTGGTCCTTTTCTTTTCTTTTTGAGACAGGGTCTCGCTATGCAGTTCAGCCTGGCCTTGAGCTCACTTTGTAGCCCAGGCTGGTCTGGAACTCGCAATGATCCTTCTTCTGCAGCCTCCCGAGTGCTGGGATTACAGGCGTGTGCCACCATGCCTGGGTCTGGAAACTCTCATCCTTGTCTTTGTCCTTGCAAGAATGCTTTGATCTTCCGAGCCCACCATAGTTGCTATTATTATTCCCAGAAACCCCACTGCCCTTCACTCACTGTCCTTGATTCAGATGTCATCAATAAAGACCAAGAGTCGGGGTTCCCCATGGCCTTTTGTTCCTAGAGAGCGACTGTTGTCCCAGATTGTTGCTGTGCTTGCGATTTTTTTCCCACCATGCACTGTAACCTAGGCAGAAGATGGGAACCCACTGCAGGGGCCTCAATAGCCGAGGAGTGAATATTTCATTTGATTCTGCAGGCTACAGGGTCTCTGTTGCTACTATTCAACTTTGCCATGGTAACGCTAAAGCAGCTATGGATGGGGGCGGATGTGTCTAATAAAACTTTAATTGTAAAAGCAGCTGGTAGGTAGGATTTGGTCTGTGAGCTACAGTGTGCCAACTTTGTCCTAGAATAATACCTAGTAATTAACATTTGTTGAACAAACAAATAAGTGAAATACACAAGAGTGAGCAGGTTACCAGTCTTCTCAGAACTCCACTGACTTTAGCTACAAAACCACGAGATAGCTAAGATAATTGTCCTACTAATTTCTATCAGTTCATTGAAAGGAACAGTTAGTGCTTACACTGTCTGATCATTTTGTATGCCTATATCTGGTAATCTGAGCAACTACTCTGAAGATAACAATATACAACCATTATTAATTTCTGTATTGTTTTCATTGTTTTTTATTCTCTTTATTTTTTTATTATTTTATTTTAAATAGAAAAGAACAAAAACAAAATAATAAACACAAGGACATAAACAAAACAACCCCCAAACAATAAAAAGATACAGAATTTTAAACAAGGTGATAGGACATTAACAATAGTTGTTGTATTACATATTGTTACCTTCAAATTGGTTACTAATATAGGCATGCAAAAATTATATATATATACTTATTCTGATGTTTTAAGATATAAATGAGAAATATAAATGAGAACTTCTGTATGAATGTCAAAGGCATGTGATACACAATAGAACCTGTCTCCTTCTGCCACATAAAATGAGTAAGAAAAGGTAGATCAAGTTATTTAAAGAGCACTTTGTATTGGTTCAGTGTCTCAATGATGACCATTTTTGGATGCCCTCTTTCAAGTCATCATCCCAGAAACCCTGTGATATAAGAGTAAGTCCCCTCATACACACACAGTGATGTGATCTCATCTGGGACAGGCAGAATGAAAATTCTAGCCTGGGCTCCTGCTCTCTGACTTTGTGCTGGTCCTACCACCATGGACTTAATCACTAAGGAGATTTATTTTTGAAAAGTAATGCTATTTTTCCAAATAATTTCCTTCAATCTTGTTCCAGCACCAGTGCTTCGTCCTTGGTCCCAAACCTAGAAGTTATACAGAACAAACACAGGAGTCTCTATTCCCTGGTACCTGCAACACATCCAGTTGTACTTAGTTACTGAGCAGGCACCTCAGTGGGATACATTTTTTAGTTTTGTTTTTTTTCCCCGCAGTGGAGATTCAGGGCAATGAGAAATAGAGTAGGATAATCAGTAAAGGAAAAGCATCTCATGAAATGCAGAAAGGCCACTACGATGTGGTAGAAGATGTGTATTTTGATTTACATGCAGGGCTTCAGCCAGCATGAGTGGGAAGAGATTGCAGCCGTAAAACTATTTCCCACTTCTACTTCGCTGCATAAATAATTTGAATACCAAATGTCTATGCCCCTGGCATTAAGAATGTTCTTCCAATTCATTATGGGGAGTTCTGAGGAGTCAGCTTGTCGATAGGAGGCAGGAAAAGTGGTCGTGATGCCTGATACTCTAACCAGGAAGGCCGGCCAAGGGAGTGAAATGCTGGGGCGCCATATCTCTTATGCATGATTTTTCTCTATCGGGAGAAAGGAACCATGTCACATCGCCTCTGAGTTTTCTGTAATCAAGAAAAACGTGCACATTTCTCTTTCTGGAGTATTAGTCCTCTCTTTCTTCTTTCTTTCTTCTTTCTTTCAACCCAAGGAAATGCTGATTCCATTATTTTTTTAACCACAGCGGAAAGGTCCTTCATAATTCATGGACCATTGGGTCCCACCAGCCTCATTAATTTTATGTGTCATATGTGTCTTGAGACCCATTAATCTCAGGATTATTGACAGGAGGATGCAGAGGCTCTTTAAGACACTAATGCAGTTTGAAGGGGCCTTTGTGTACTAACTTGAATTTAGTTAGTGTACTTAGTGTGGGGAAGAAAAAGGTTAAAGGGACACTGTGACTGAATGGCTGTGTTAGGCAAGAGCAGTATTGAAAAAGATCCTTTGAACATGTTTTGGTGATGTGTAGGCACTGGGAAGGTTTGAAAAACATCCAGAAAGGAAAGGGTAATATTGAGCACAGCAGGGGAATGATTTTCTTCTGCATCTCAGCTCTGCCAAAAAGACAACCAGGGTGGAGAACAACTAAATAAAATGTTTGGTTGCTGGACCAAGTAGGATCAAAGGAAAGAATAATCAGAGGTAATGATGGTAGTTTGTTTTCTAGTTCAGAGATAATTGACCCACAAAGAAGATTATAATTATGGTATGTGAAGGAGATAGACAAAGAGAAAAGGCACAGTGTGATGACCGACTGGATTCAAGATGCCATAGTTATATTGTTTTTAAAGCCCCAATATTTTGATATTAGCCTTGCAACCTAAAAAATGCAGGGAAAGCAGAAAAACATTTCGCTTGTCGGATTCATGATGTCTTGTTTCTTCTCATTTCTTCCCCTTTTAGGCTTCTTCTAGCAGCTGCTAGGACTTGAATGGCATATGCTACATACAAGGACGTGGGAAAGTGGAGTGAAGAGATCGTCTAGTTAGATGAGAAGAATTGTGACTGCAATGAGAATTTCCCCCTGCTGACTTTTACCCAGCTCAGACTTAGATATTTTGGGATCAGACTGAAATTTTAGAAGCTCAAAGATGAGATTTATTTCAGCCAAGTATCTCCCACCCTGTGACTTACGAGGCACATAAGATGATTTCAGTTTTTGTGTGGACAAGGTTTTTCATTGCATCAGCTATGGATATATTTTAATGAGGATTGAAAATGTTATTCATCCCTTAAATCTCTGCTATAATGGTTGTTACTTGCTTTGGATGAAGCCAAATAAAAACAATGAGCAAATTTACGAGATGATACTATATAAATAATTGTACCAATGGTGCATGACTTTGGTAGAAATCACGATGATGGCTCAGGAATTACTGATATTTGTGGAATATTATTTGAGTTCTTCCCTTTCCCTGACCCTCAGCATTGTCGCCTTACTGCTCTGTGGTTTTATAATGAGAGACAGATGGGTGGCAGTTCTGAAACACCACCAGAGTGTGAAAATATTGGGGTCGTACATTGACCACTCTGGCATTATTTCCAGTGATCTATAACTTCCAGAGATCTGGACTTGAATTGCATTACATACTAAAAACTGGCTCATGGCAAATGCAGTTATTTATCTCAAGCATTTTTACAGAGGAAGATACAGAGATAGAGACATCAGTGAGGTCCAAGTGTTAGCAGGGATGCTCATGAATGTTTTTTTTTTTTTTTTGTATGCGTATGCTGGCTGCAGAGGTTGGTGGCCAGATGAACTATAGGCATGAGATGATGATGTGATTACAACGCAGAACTATGGTTCTTTGCCAGTTTCAATCAAGCAAGGACCTGTCAAGAAAAACATGCAAAGCTTGATACATTAAAAGACATCCAGGTCAATTCTTGTAACTCATCCTCTTTGGTAGTACATTTTCTTTGATTCAGAGCTTCATCCATCACTTTTGGAAGTGTACTTCACCGCTTGCTTAGTTATTTAGAGGTTAATACTCACTAACTATATTCCTGCTGAACTCATGAAAATGTTTTTATTTGGATGAAAACTAGAACTGACATCCAAGTCACTTACTCTGGGTGAAGGGAGAACTCCCAATGCAAAGGGTGAGTTAAGAGGGTTGCAAAATCTACAGGAACAAATGTCTTCACATTGAAAAAAAACAGGCACAGGAAACACAAGGACACTTGGTTATAAACCCTTCTTAGATGAAGCATCTAGCCAGGTAGACATCAAAAATGTCTTTTCTTCAATTTAGATACTCTATCTTAACATACCTTTCTTTGTGATGAATGCTCCTGCTTTGGAAGTACTTTTTAGTTAGTGTTGTCTCTCACCCCAAGCATCCTGCTGTGCCTTGGTGCTTAGCTTCCAAGGCCTACCCTTTGTTAATTCTTCCATGACTTTTCTGTGTCCATAAAACTCCCTTTAAGACATTTTTTTCCTCACCCAGCTCCCACTTGGTTGGCACTAGGCCCAGGAAAGAATAAAGGTGATATTGTTTTAAGAATACACTGAAGACTTCCCTCTGTTTTGGATAACAAATAATTACTTTCATCCCACCTCCAGAAAATCCAAGGAAACAGGAAATTGATTAGGGTTCCATTTCCTGCTATGCAAAATGTGCATCTTATTTATTGTTTAATTTTTAGAAAAAAAAAGCACAAAAGCATATTAACAAACAGACACCACTTAGCATAAAAAATAGTACAATCACAACTGATCTATAGACAAGGTGACATGGTCTCAACAGTGGTTATTGCTTTATCCATTGATATCTTCGAAGTGTAAATATATGAACCCATATACAGACATGCAAAATTGGTCAGACCATTAATCCTCTCAACAACAGAAAAACACAAAAACCAAACATCCAAAGACAGAAAACAAA